>PPHD01023349.1:0-12492 GCA_002909625.1 Bambusicola thoracicus
GCTGTTTGAAGACCTGACTTATTGAGTAATGGAATTTTCTAACAAAATTGTTTTCTGCCTCACTTATATCATCCCCCCACTTATGGGGCTGACTTCATAGGCACTCTCATGGAGGGAAATTTCCACTATACTGTCACAACACGCATATAAAATGTAGAAGTGAGGTACCTCTCTTAATATATCAGGACAGAGAGCTTTCACTTTGTTTCAAAATAAGAAAATTAAAGAGAAAAAAACACCAGTTGTTTCCATCAGGTGCCTCGCTTGGGCTTAACTGATATTCCTCCATACCTCATTCTTTTTCTCTAGTTGCACTTTAAACATAACCGTAAGAAAAAAACCTCTCAGAACCTCAACAAGTAACTCGCTGATAACTTTTCTCACAATGCCTGAAGTCTATGGCTTGAAAACATACAAACACGGTGCCTGTTGATGGCATGGTGGTCTTGATGCGTACTCTGGAATAACCTTATTTTACTATTGCTCTCCATACCCATAAGAGGTGAAAGCACATAGAGAGCTGCTTAGAAAATGGAATCCACCTTCCAGTACTGATTAGGGCAGAATTTACACCCTTCCCTAAGCCCCTTAGGAAGACATGATACATTACAGTTCAATTCACTTTCTAAAATAATTTCAATCATCATCATTCAAAATAAGATGCAAGCAGCCATGTTTCCCCAAAGTTTTATTGATGCAGTCATAGTATATAACTATACATCTTCATTTTAGCTGTAGTTACAGTACTTCCTTACTGAGATTGTTTTTGTAGTCAAGTTTATTACAGCCTTCACGAAACACATTTATGAACATCGCTTACTGTATAAGACTGACCATTCCAAACATCGTAGATCACTGGCATTTTTTCCTTAATAGTGCCTCAACTGGAAAGGTCACACTACTT
This sequence comes from Bambusicola thoracicus, assembly GCA_002909625.1. Classification (NCBI taxonomy): domain Eukaryota; kingdom Metazoa; phylum Chordata; class Aves; order Galliformes; family Phasianidae; genus Bambusicola; species Bambusicola thoracicus. Next base: position 905 of record PPHD01023349.1, read on the forward strand.
TTTTTTTAAGATAAAAATTTGTAAAGGCAAATGAATTAAATTCACCTTCTGAAGAAAATAAGAATGTTAAAAATAGCTTCAGAGTTGGTATGACTCATTTAGGTCTCAGAAAAATCTATGACTGGCAAAGATATCTACAACTCGATGCTGTACTAGATACTTTCATTAAGAACCATGGAATCTTTATGAAAACTGAAATGGAACTTGTGCATTGGTCTGAAAAATAAGGATTACCTTGATTTTTTTAGGATTTTTATTTTTATTTTCTTTTATTTATTAACAGGAAATGCACTACCTTCTAAAAACACTGTCATTCTAAGTTAAATATTGATATCTGAGGAAAGTATGCTAAATCCAAAAGCATGCATCACTGATACCAAATTTTAACATAAGATATTTTTAGTTGAAAACCAACTCAAAGGATAGTGCAAAAGAGTTTCTTCTCCCTGAAGGGATTTTCAGACGCAGGCACTGGAATAATAAGGGGATCTTCTCCAATATGAGCATCACAGTATGCCAATAAGTCTGCTGCAGCCTTGGATACCTAACAGAAGAGAAAAGAAGAACCATTTTAACACTTAAATCCAAACCAATTGGCAACATGTAAATATTCTTAATGTCTCGTACAGAACTGGAAATTGTCTTCAAACAGTAAACTGCTTTACTCTTCATCTTACTAGACATCACAGCTCTGAATTTGCTCTTATTATGCCTAGTAAACATTATATACGCTTTACCTAATTCAGTGACAGGGCATAGTATTGATTTATATGATTAATATTCAGCTTTTCATCTCCATCAGTAGCGAGGTCAGGAGACTATATGCATTGAAATATCCATCTGCTGACTGGTCGTAAGCAAAAGGGATTCTCCATGACGCATGTCTTTGTAGACACATGCCTTCTGAGGCCTTCTGCCTCAGTTCTTATTCCCCGGCATCGAAACAGCAAAGTTGGAAAGTTTTCTACAGACTCCCTCTATCCTTTCCTCATCTGGATGTGGAAAAAAAGATCTTGAGGCACGTGAGCATGGCAATGGAATTAAAAAATGAGATAATAAATCAGGAGTAAAAATAATAATTTGTCATAGTTCTCATTTAAGCTAAATGAGATAAATCAGACTATTATCTTCTGTTTAGTAAATTATAAGTAATGCTTCACTCATCACATTAAATTTGATCGCTTCTATTTTTTTTAAGCTTCTAAAACAAAAAATTGTAAGGTCTCCAAATTCTAAAATCTGGCTCATCCTTATTATGAAATCCTATAGGAATGTGGATATATAGGAATACAGTGCTTTGATACTCAAGATATTTTGCAAGAAATGGAAGATGAAACTATTTCAGATCTAGCTAAAATCTTCAAGCTTTTGCAACTTTGTGACTTGAGAATACTGTGGTCCAACTGTTTGGGTTTTTTTCTTTGGACATACATACATATATGAATTACTTTCACTCTGTTCAGTTCACAAGATATTTACAATTATCTGCATTTCTTTGCTTGGTTGAATTACTGCATTTGCAGTAGTATGAATGAGTGAAAAGAATGAGACAGTCTTTACAAAGTCTTTCCTCTGATCACCGTAACAGATTCTTCTCAGTCAAACACTGAAGTCAGCATCTTTGCACAGCTATAGCAAAGAGGAAAAATAAATCTGATTTCTGATATTTTTATGACAGGTGTGTCATCACTGTTGGCTTTAGCTTCCCCACACTCTGCTTGCTTTGGCAAAAGTCCATCCTGCGGTAGGTTTTAGATTAGATCTATAAAGTCAATGGGCGTCAAATCATGATTCACACAACATTTAAAGTAACTGCCAGAAGATAATAAATGACTTTCTATCTTTAAAATATCCACTAAAATATGCCTTTGTAGAATGCTGAAACCCACAGATTTTCTACGGTTCTATCACCTAGCTGAAGAAGCAGGTGTGTTCAGGTAACTTAAAATTAGTTTGCTATTGAATTAGTCTGCGAGACAGACAGGCAGAGCAGACAGGGCAGAGGTAGAACTACAGTGGCCAAAAGCCTGGGAATGCTATATTCACAATTTTAGATTTCCACCTGGATTTTTAAAAAGCAGATTTTCCAAAGAGAAGCACAATGTAGACTGACTACGAAAATCATATAGAGCCCCAAAAGATCAAAAGACAGCAAAGCTGTTTTTCTATGCTGATGATTTATGCTGACCTCAAGAAAATATAAATGAGCAGAAAATTCATTCACTTAACAAGTTTCCAGTAACTGTAGGAGGAATGTACATCACAGCATCATAGAGAAGTATTTTCAGGTAGTGACAATCACCAGTATATTCATTTCCAGTTTTCTATTTCTATCTTTCAAGATCAGTTGCATTTCTCAAATTAAGGCAGTTCTATGCTTTTGTTGATTTATTTGGTCCTGAACTCTCTTTCATACGAACAGAGCAAGTTAAACTCCGAGCCATAGGTGCCCACAAAAAGGTTCAGTGGCATTTACAGTTCTATATCATAACAAACGTTACTACCATGAAGTCTAATGGAGATCTACTCTAGTTCTCTAGGTCCTGGATAATGGATTTATTAAAGGTGCTCAGCATACCCATCTTCAACAATTAAGGTACTGAATAAGTTTATTAGGAAATATTTTATTCACGAAGCCAACAACTTTTTAAGCAGACTGATCTAAGAAGACCAACTTTCCCATAATTGTCATCATTGTTCCACACATGGATAAGCTACATCAGCCCAAGTATGTTGCTTTCTTTTTTGAAGGTATTTATCCAGTGATATAATTTTCTAATTGTTTCTCTACATATTACTGTGCTTAGTCATCATACAGCAATGAAAAGGATGGTACTGAGAACATTATCACATTTCTGTACGTTATCACAAACTCAGCCTCCCAGCCTGCGCTAGACTGTATATTTTCATCCTTTAAGCAAGAAAAGGTGAGAGGAGGAGAAATCCTCCCCTAGGGATTACATTGGTTATGAAACTCAATTATAGCAATTTTTTCACTGAAGAACTGGAATAGCTCATGCTCGTGCAGTGGAAAAATGACCACTTAGTATGTAGAGTTAAATTAGATGATCACACTGCAGCAGCAGTGAACACATTGCCAACATTGCTCACAGCCACAGGAACCAAATTCAGAGCGGTGGCCAAAAAAATAAAGCGTAATATAGTTTTGCCTCCAGTACATTTCCTGCTCAGTGTGATTATTCAGACCAACAGTGGCAGAAGACCTCTGCATTACGATTATATTAAAGCTACAGCATAGATAGATAGCTTTTTTTAGCATGTGTCAGCATGCAGAGGTAGCCTACTGGCCAACACTATGGTTTGTTACCGCACAAAATAATGTGCTACTCACCCTATTTCTGTCACCGAGGAAGTTAAATGAAGGCAAGGCCAGTCTACCATAGCTTCTACTCACCTTTAGGGGAATACTGCCGGGCAGTTTCTGGTCAGCTTTTAGCAAGACTTAAAGTAAAAGCATCTAATTTGAATATTCAAACAAAACTAGCACACATTTATCATTTCAGCTCACCTGCGCAATACAGTGTGCTCTGCAGATGCAAAGTAATTTTTACATACTGCAGAAGTGGCTAAAAAAAAATATTAGACTCCGGTTTGATTGATGAATTCTAACAGAAAGCCAGCATATCTTTTTTTTTTTAACATTTAAAAATGTATAGGTAGAAGGGATGGAATATATCAGTCTCACATCAATCTCACATTTTACAGAAGTTTATTTATTCTGTTCAATGATAAATATATCTGGTTGTCAAATTACCAAAAGAAAAAGCCAAACAAAACATGATGAAAACACTCAACTCTGATGCTTCTGATGCTTTGAAGAATCAGTCTTGGGAGGATTGTGGAATTTTACCATTACATTTTAGAACAACAGAGGTGATAAAAACAGCCAAAGCTAGAACATAATCCTGTTAGCTGCACTAATAATTACAAGCTTCAATGACAGGGCAAAATGCTGCAATTACTATGTCATCTGTCCTGTCATGGATTGTGGCTAATTACCATCTTTGCTTAGACACCCACTCTGCTTATCCTTTACATCTAAAACAAAGAGATTCACACACATATATTGCCAATCCCACCACATTTATCTCCCAACACTATTCAGAATCTGTTAGGAATATTTTCTACCTTCTTAAAGAAAAAAGAAAATGTAGTAATAGCTGATACACTATGATGCTTAATGTCAGACCACTCCTCCTTGCTTTTCTGCTTGTGAAGGGAAGATTAAATAGCGCTTTATACTTGGGACAACCGTGATAAAGCACCAATATTATCTTTGCTTTCTCAGCTTTACAGCTTCAGTAGATACATTATTCTACAAGTCATGAGGCCATTGTTCATCTGATTTCGTTTCATGTTTTCTAGCTTTGAATCTGCACCTCCTGCTTTCTATTTATTTTGTGATAATCCCAGCCATTCCTTCTGCAGAGAAGTAAAACAGGTTTGATTTACGATCCTTTTGGGGATTTTTAAGGTTTACAAAAACCACCACAGTAACACACCTTTCAGCTACCAATCCACATGCCAATAACTCCACCCTCCCTTTTATAGCTGCCCTGTTTCTTTCACGCTTCAACATTGAGTTGTTTTTGTGGAACCCCAAAACATTGCATTGGTTGCTGCTCTGAATGGTTGTAGGACTTGATTTTAAAGTCAGTAAAAAGAAAAAAAAAATGAAATACAGTAGGGAATGGGTAACTATAAATGTATTTTAACTACAAAACTTTTATCGAGCAGACCAAATTGTTGCAACTGCTGTCTGCAGAAAACAAAGAGCCTCTGTGGTAGAAAAATGAGCTGGAACATTTGATTTCCCTGGCCAATAACATAGGCACTTTGAAAAGTTTCTTTTCAAACAATGCGGTCTTGTCTACTATGGGAATAACTACTTGGCTAATAACTTGCAAAAGAGAGTCTGATTAAGTTATTTTGAAGGGACTGATCTTTTGTTAAATGCCTAGCTAGCTTAAATAGTTGCAAGAAGCCAGGAAAAATAACATTTCTCTAACTTTACAGCTCTGATCTGAAAACTCAAATCTCCTACTGAAACCATTTGAAGTCTCTTGGCAAAATTTGCCAAGTACAAGGAAAACAGATATTGAAATAAGAAAACCAACCTCTTTCATAATCCCTCATCTACTTATTCAAAGACATTCTAGTAATCAAGACATCAGCCTTTTGTGGATCATATTTAGTTTGTATTAGTATAATATAAGCATTAGTTATATATTAGCTATATATTATGTTATCATATATTTCAGAATGCTGAAACATATTAACTTCTCTGGTGTCATTTTTGGTCCCAAGCTGAAAGGTAAAATAATTACACTTGTAAGCCAGATGACTGTTAGCTCTTGCTAATGCCTGTGTTCTTTTTAATTAAGCTAACTGCAAAAAATAATCTATGTAATTCTTACATATGTAATTAAGAATGTCATTATACGTCTAACAAATGAAGCTATCTGCATAACTGAGCTAATGATTTCATACTTGAAAGTTATAATTTGATTACATAAAAGCAAGTTTTAAATAATCTACTAAGGATCAACAATTCAAATTACAAGAAACTGGCCCACATTTTTCCAGCCCTTCCCTCTTCCACTCATTAACTTTCCTCCTTGTCAGTTCTGTTGTTCACACAGCTGCAACGTGACCCAAATCAGGGACTAATTCAACTGAAAACTAACCCACATGGTTATGCTGAAAAGGCGGACCCATCCTGAAGGAAACAGAAATACCTATAGCTATGAGTGTACATCTATTCTGTAATGAATTTGTCAATATACTACACAAAATAGAAACTATAGCTATGCAAATTCAGCTGTCTCTGACAAGACAACACTAATAACCAAGCCAAGTGAAATTTATATTTTCATATACACAAGACCGACTGTGTCAGTTGTACAATATTTCTGAGTCATAAATACTGTCTTTCTAATTAGTGAGTTTATGACCTGATACTGCCTTATTCCTCAACACAGAATTTTGATTTCAGGCGATCAAGTCTTTTTGGAATATTATAGGGGGGTTATACCACAAATGAATTCAAATGAAATGAATTCAAGCTATCAACAATAAGCCTAAGTTTACCTTCATCCTATCCATGTATGCTTCCATTTTTAATTGCTCCACAGCTTTCCTGGCTTGAGATATATTGGTTGTACTGTTTGCTGTTAGTTCCTTCATTTTGTTTTCCCTGGAGGAGGCAAAGTTGAGACAGTTTAGAAGTATAGCTAGCAGATACACCAATTAGCAAGAAGATAGTTACCAAAATCTAACAGATGCCACCCCACCATACTGATAGTGCCAGGCTGTAGGTTATAAATACAAATCAGATATCATTTATACCTGCTCCCTTGTTCAATAGTACCTGATTGCATCATGTATTTGCCTCTTCAACTGCAAGCATTCAGTCTGAATTCTGCAAACAACATGTAAATGCAGATTACACTGCCAGTATTTCAGTGCAGAAATTGTTAGCCTGGTTCAGAGTGCCAGCACAGAACAGCTGTTCACGAACTGACTTTTCAGTCATTATGCAGTTTGGCTCCATACCCTAATTACACCTACTAACGTGAGAACAAGATCAGAAACATGCGCAATAATAATGAATGCCACGCTGATCTCACTGAACATCAGAAACAGGGGTATGTTAAGGTAGAGAAAGAGTCAATAATTTTTTGGCTATGGAATCAAGTCATTCAAAATGAAGCAATTGAGACTGAGAAGAAATAACACAGTGGTTTCCAAATTTTTCTTGCAGATCTCCAATGAACTAAAAAGACGAATAAAAACTTATATAGCATAATGTACTGCATATAACCTGGTAAACTCCAGGGAAAGCAAAGAATTTGACTCTGGTACTTATCCCTTGCTTTTCAGTGTTTCCTTTGGAGATGAACAGATTGAGACAACATCCCAAGTTGGGCTCTCACAAGAATTTCATAGTTCAGGGTTACTAATTAAGAAATACTTACGCATCAAGGTTAATTATCATGCACAGGGCTGGCAAGACTTTTTTTCCACATCACCTTACAGCCCTCATTCTACCACCAGTGCTAAATTACTGTAAAACTCTATCACACAAGCACATTCTGCTCACCACCTCATGGTTACTAATATATGCTTTTGGTGCAGCTCTTTGTTTCAATTTAAGAGTACTACTTCTCAGAGCCACTGTAATTCCATTAAATGAACTCGTTATTCAAAAGAGTAGTCTAATGGGCTGGTACAGAAAAAAGTTTGACCTTAAATGCCCATGAGGTCAAGGCAAACAGTCCATGCCTGGTTCAAGGAACAGGTATAGTAAGGAATTATATCCATAGGGATTTCAATTAAGTATTTGATAGCCATGCTTTTAAGAGCTGTTAGTAGATTAATCTGAAGGATTAGGGAATCATGAAGTGAAGTATTACTGAGAAAGCTTTGGGAATAGTGAGGCCGTGGCTGGGGAACGGGTGACAAAGACAGTAGAGGAGGAAGATGTCTCTGTGTCAAAGATCCAGCAGCTCACAGCTACCTTTAACTAAGTTGTTTCTATTCTGCCCTTAGGTCTACTCAAGTAGCAGCATCTCAGAAGTCATCTTGGTCCATAGATACTTAGACAAAAGATTGTAATTACTGCCAGATCTGCAACCAAGCTCAAGCAGCATGATCTGGTCAAAGAGACACCTAATTAAGGTAGGTCAGTATTTGGGTGGTTTTCTTGAATTGCTCCTTCCTAAGGGCATGAGAGCAAGTCAGCTCCTTACTATTGCTGTCCTCAATGTTGTTGCTAGATCAAATAAGATGAATAACCACTCTGGAACCTTAGACTTCCAACCCATGCACCCTAGGTAGTCTGCACAGTACTTGTATGAGCTTGGGTAGAAGAAATGCTACCTTAAACTATATTGTGTGCCAAAATAAAATACGCCAATACAAAGAACACTTTCTGTGCATGCATATGCTATTTAGATGGAACACAAGTTTCTCCCTGAAATGCACCCTGACTAACTAAAACTGTGTTAGAACACAGGAGCACTACTTTTTCTCTTGGCCTTTGTCTACAGTCAGCTAACTCATACTCCTCACAAAGGACAGGATTAAATGCATGTGGAAGAACTGGTTTTGCATAAAATGCAATGTACAGTAAAAGAAATCCCACAACCAATCCAACAGCCAGTCTTCAAACAGCGTTCAGGTATGTTCTGACTTGTAGTGCGCAAACAAAGGCTTTGAGGCAGCCAGAAGAGCACTAAGTTCTGAATTAAAGCTCATCTCTGGCTTCCTCTTTGACCCAACCTCCTAGCTTTTAAGGTTTGACCCATTTATAAAGATGAGAACAAACACATTTATCTTTGTTTACAAAATGATACTCCCACAAGTATGAATCACTTAAATGTTATCATCTTCATGGCTAGACTAATAATGGCCACAGAGATGAAAAATCAAAGCTAAGTACAGAGACATGTCTCCATTTGCTGCAGCAGGAGTTGAGAGGCGAACAAGAAATCTGATTTTGAATAATGGATTTCAGTTAAACTGAATTAAGAGACTGAGACTCCACGAACAGTACAGAGAATTCCAGACCTCCTTAGCTTTCCTGGTAAATTTAATCAAACTCTGAAAGTTACACGCACTAAAACAAGAATATGTGAAATGTTACTGGTTGCACTGAAGCTGGAGAAAACAGTGTTTCCAGTAACTCCACCTGGTTTTTAAGCAGTTAGTGAAAAAGGGATTCAGGGATGATCACAGTGTCACTGAAATGCTTTAAAAAATCCAAACCCTGTTTTCTCAAATGATGCCACAGCCATACTGTATTCTGATATAACAAAGGGGGCAAAAATTAGAAGAAAATATGTGTTACTCTGGTAAACTATTTCAGGAAACAATCAGAGTAGAAGGCTTCGTAAATAAACTTCAAAAAGGAAAAAAATCTGGCCAAAGGTATTTCAGACCCCATAGAAAACTTCCATTTATCCCCAGCAAGAAGTTTGCTTATGCCCTGAGGCACAAACACATACAGTGTTCCAAATCCTGCTCCTATCCCGACCTTTACACACACTTAAACATTTAACCACTGTATTTGTGGAAGTGCTTAGCATCCATTAAAGTATCTAATCTGGTTTTTTTCATATAGACAGTTTGGGTTCTAAAATTTATAAGGCAGGTTTCTCCTGTTTCACATTTCACTTTGCAAGCTAAACATCCCTCTGGCTTCCCTCATGCACAAATACAGCACTAGCATATCAGCTATGACACTATCACACACAAAGTGATGTTGACTATGAGAGTAGTTCCCGTTCTCAAACCAAACTATGATGTCTTATTGGACAAGGCTTTGGCTGAGAATCCTTAGATCCTATCATATCCTCTAATAACCTTATACTCAATATTCTTTAATGAAACAACTTCGTTGCTCAGAAATAAAGCTCTAGAGAGAAAAGAAATAGTAATAACCTGATAGTCTGTTACATATCCCTTCTCTGAACTCCATTCCCTAGTGTCAGATGAGAACTCCTCCAGCTGTGCTCCCATGGGATCTCTGTCTCAGTGTTCAGTTCCAGCCCACAGCCTGACGGACAGCCCTGTGCACTCTCTGTGGCGCTCCCTGCAGACACTCAGGTGTTCTCCAGGCCTGCCTACTCCTGGGAGGACACACTAACATTTGTACCCTATGTGGTGGCAGGATGCCCACAAGGAATAACTTCTCCCCATCTTTTCAGTTACCTACAAAGCCTCAAACCAGAAAGTGCTCAGCTGTGCTCACCGTGTTCATTCCTGCTTGTTTTTCCAGCAGTCCCCTATTAAGTTAGATCGATACGTACGTACACAGGCTCTGATGGTCACCGTAGTTACAGTAACCACGTTAGTGAACAGACTATGTGCAGTCTGCATGTTACCGGCGCATGCCAATAGTCCTAGATCATAGAGCAGCTCATCTATCCAGAATATGGTTATGTTGTGTGCCGAATTCATCCATCCATTCTTGACGGCTCTTTAAGGGGAATGCTGACCACATTAAAAAGAACAGGGGCAGCAGCTACATGGCCTTTTCCAGCCGAGCAGTTACTGTGGGCTGACGCCGTGCTGGTCAGCCATATCCCAATGCTCTTCAGGCTGCGCAGTGACATCCTCCCATCCTGCCCAGCTGAGGGCTTTCTTCTTGTTAGGTTTTTTGACCTCACATGATCTCCATCCCTCCCCCCCCTTTTTTTTTTTCCTGGATGCAGTGCACTGATTTGTGCCAAAGATTTTACTCTCCAGGGCTCACAAAAACATTTGTGAAGAACAACTTTTCTGCACTTGTTTATAGAGTAGGTTAGACTGTACCCTATAGCACTTCAAAGGCCAAACTGTCTCCCGATAACCCAGGAAGTTTCATCAATGTTTGCAGGTAAAGGTTGACCTCGTGTAGGTAAGAGGTGCGATGTACAGTTACCAAACCCTCTCAGCACTTACTAAAGAAAATGCAGAAAGAATCTGAAATACCTCATAGCTCAGAAGCAACATCCAATTTCAAGCCCTACGGTATGGTTTTCTACAATGGGATGACAGGTTGCACAGCAAGCTTACCTTCTTACACCTCCAAGTACGGCTGTAAAGCTGAAAGGATATACTGCAGAACTAGATCTAACAAACCCCAACTCATACTGTTGCATTCTCTTTTCTTTCAGCAATCAAAAATGGTGGGCCCCAAATGACTGAACGTTATGCCCCTCTCCAGATGTTCCAGGACTCCCATCTCTGCAGAACGCCTTCCCCATGCGATGTTAATCCAGGCACATGCATACCTGGGAACAGCCCCTGCGTCAGATGCGACGACAAACCAAACTCAAAATGGCAGAAAGAGCTCACATGTGTTCACCCGCGTGCAAACGCACCGGGAATACGAACAGAACATTTACAGCCTCGCAGCTGTTCCGTGCCCAACTGACAGATGCGGAGGAGGTTGAGGGGAAACCCACCCCTCCAAACGCACTTCATAGCATAGCAGAAACGATTACTGGGAAGGCTGCTCTTAGCGTGAAAGAGACAACGTAACTCTCCTCCTGCGAGCCTGGCGACTTCACCGCTATCTGCACACCTGCTGAACTTCGGCGGCTCCGTTTCCCGTCTAACAAACAGCGCTCTACACCACACGCAGCTGCCAAGCTCCCGCATCCGCGCGCTGCGTTCTGTCCGTGAGTCCCAACTCGCTTCGCAGCGCTCCAGCAGCCAAGGCAGCAGCTAACCCCGCAGGGACGGCCCTCTGACGCTGCCCGCGGACCACCAGCACGCACGCACGGCCTCGGGCAAATCAGCAGGGAAGCGAGATCCCCCCGCTATTTCACTTCTTTGGCCGAGTTTAAGGTACTCGAGAACTTTTAAAGAAATATATAGGTGAGAGCGATCATTCCAACTACGAGTAAAGCGTAGAGAAGGAACGCTGCCGAGCGGCGCAGCACCCGCCCCGGCCGGACAGCGGCGTCCCCGGCCGTTACCCGCGCTCCGTGCGGCAGCACCGCCCGCATCGGCCGGGCAGCGCCGCGCTCCCGTCCCTCGCTCGACCCCGCCAGTGGGAAGGGGCCGAAGCCGCTTCC
>PPHD01023350.1:0-12491 GCA_002909625.1 Bambusicola thoracicus
AGGTCAACTAAACAGTAGGAGAAAACAAACCAACTTAGAGTGCATAATCCTTTTCTAATCTTTCAAAGGTAATATATCAAATACTACTTTTTCTTTTAAAATTTGTCTCACGTCTAATACACGCAGAGCAGATTCTGAATAACTTCTGTCTTTATTAATCCACTTATCATGACCACTAGCATGAAATGTGATTATAGAGAAAGAAGATACCTTTTGCCATTCTTACACTAAATTCTGCATTGTCCATCTGTGATTGTGGGCAAAGGTTTCCACATTATCCTCACTGATTATATTCCTTTAGGCTCAGAAACTTTTTCTTCCACTCAGGGCAAATCTTTAAGCTCTTCTCCTGTTATTACCTATGAGATTGGGAACATGGTTCAGGTGCCGAGTCTCCTGCAGCACACTCTGTATCTTTATGGTTTGTATTGGGCCTACATGAGCGGATAACAAGGGAGGGATGGAGGAAATGGTTGACTGTGTGCAAGGGGAAGACATCTCAAGTCAATACACAGCCATTTTTTAACCAAACTTAGTTCTTTAACAGTGTTACTTTCCAACCAAAATGATACCTTTTTTGAAGATAAATAATACAGATAAGTTGTAGAAAACCGAATTTCCGATTACAATATTATTTTAGTAAATAAAACATCTTCACTGTCATTTTAATGAGCAGCTGGGTAGGAGTCTGGCTGCTGGCTGGGGCCAGCCCACTACATAGAGTAGAGAATATGAGACAAAACCTCCAAGAAACATTTGTTTTAATAGGAGGAAAGACACTCAGGGGCAGGTGATGAAAGTGAAAATGACCATGCCTCAGTCTTACATTCAGATCCCAGTTACATTCGAGTTTTGCACTGGAGTAAATGAAGTTACCCCATATTAATATCAAAGCAATCTGAGAAAATTATCTAGTCCCCAGTTCTCAACATACAGCAAATAAAGACCTGTTACCTAAGCCATGCTCTGGGACTTATGCACTCTCTCCCACTCGACTTGAGCAACAATATTTCCAATGAGCATATATAATTATTTGCTTGGATCGTGTTCAAATACGGAATTGTGCCATGGAAGGTACAGTGATTTCCGAATAAACAGTAATTATTTCTAAGCAACAAGTGCAGGCATGATAGTAATCCTTGAAATTACTAGATTGAGTGCATTCTGAAGGATGACTTGGAAATGGCACTGATTAAGCTCAAAAACTGACTGCAGAGAAAGCACTTAATTGCTGCATGATCGGGTGTTATTCCCTCTACAGTAACAAAAGCCACAGTAACTCTAGCACCTCTCTGTCCCATCTTATTCTGGGTTTCTAATCTAACTGTTCTTTTACCTGCAACCAAAACAGACCACTTCTCCTTACAATGCTCTTTCTCTTCTATATGGTCTACCTTTGGGCCTGACAATCTTTGTATGCTTGAGAGTCTCCTGGTATAGAGGTTAGCTGTTGCAGGTTACATTTAACCAAACGCTATTTTTGGTGGCATCTGATAGTATGGGAGTCATACAAGACTTGACCCGTACAAAACTCAAAATCTGTAGTCAATCATTCAGATTTACAGAGATTCTGAAAAGCAGAGATCTCTTTGTATAAGATATGGCAAGAGATGGCAACAGATGGTACCTCAGCTTCTCAGGTCCCATCATTTTTTTTGTGGGAGGATATCAGGCTGGGCATGTCAAGGGGAAAAAGAGCTTTCATAATCCCATAAGCTTTTTCTGCACTTTCCATTGCAAATGTAAGCTATGCATCCAAGGTCTCTGCCTAGTATACTCCCATTTATAACAGGCAGCTTTAAACTTCCAGTTACTGCACATTCCTTCCTTCACTGTTTAATGTAGAAGGACCAAGTGCTTTAATTAATTCAGCAGCAAAGTTCTGGATACTGTCTACAGTTCTCTGGTAGATGTCATACAGTGTGTTCCCAACTCAGCCAGCATTGCAAAGGGCTTGAAGCTGACAATTAGGTTAGAACAAATTAGGATTCCCACATGTCTTTACAGACAACAGTGTTGTTTGCCCCCTGGTTGAAAAGAATGCTAGATACAACCCTGCATGTTAACTACTGGTCAATACTACATAGAACAGCTTCTTACTAGTGAAATATGGGTTCAGTCATAGGTCTCCTAAAGGGCTATAAACAGCTGTGTGTGTTCTTACAGATGCACTCCAAGGCAAGTGGCAGCCAGTGGTACACCTTGTGCTAATGCAACTCCTTTGTGGTGGAAATGTGTTACTCTAACTGTAAGTAAATACAAGACAAAAGTTATTAAAAACGGAGATAAATGTGGCCTCCAATCCGATGTACAAAGTGAATACTCTTGCTAAGATGAACATTGCTTCTTTTAGGGACATCGTCTTCTCTTCATTTCAGAATTTACTTGGATATAACAGCTGAAGTAATCTGTGCATGAGAAAGAAAAGCAGAAAGCTCAGAAAAAGGGTTGCTGAAGCAGTGTTCAGAGAGAAGAAGAAGGTCCAGTGTTGTGCCTGTCTGTATCTTATTTCTGAAGCTTTTAATTTCTCAAAATTTGGTCAGTTTTGCTAGAGGATCTTTATCCTCTTTTGCCTATTTACATCTTTACCACAAGAGAAACAGGCTATATTCCTGGAGCTGAAACTTCACAGAAATTCAAGCACAACAAAATCCAGGATAGCTGCAACCCATTCAGAAGACTATCAAAGAAAGAAGAGGAAGCCTGGAGAGGAAGCCTGGGCAGTAAAAGCATGAGAAAAACAAAAGGCTACCCAAAGACATTCAAGGGTCATTTGAAACACTCTTGGAGATTACCTAGAGGATATCATTCCAGAAGGACATATACATCTCATGAATCCTGTGTCCTATTTGACAGCCCTGTGTTAAAACATATGGATGACTGAATTTAGCCTCAGAACTTCCTGAAGCAGGATAATGAGGACAGTGAGAGAGAAAGGGCAGAAAAGCAGTTAGTGGAACAGGAAGGTAGAAGCACTTTTCTCAGCTTTGCAATGTGCAGTTGTTACCTGAAGCGTGGGAACTACCTCATGGCATTTCAGTACAGCGAACTCAGACTTCTACCAATTCTTCATGCATGTATGCAGACTACACAGAAGATATATCCTTGCCTGCTACATAACTCAAAAACATCTGCATTGCCTTTAAGCAGACTAAAATCTATGTATGCATGTAAGTGGGTGGGATGGATTTCTCCAGTCCCAGATTCTACAAGAGACTTGCACTCACCTCAGCAACATCACTGGCATCTGCTCTGCTATTAGCACAACTGTTTGGGGAACAGAGTCTTCATTTTTGGAAAATGATAAAGTATCTCTATTTAGCCCAATGTTTCTTCATTTTAATTAAACTCTCACGTGCATCTAGGCCTTGGAGGCTGAGTAGAGCTTCTATTAAGCAATATCACCATTTCAAAACAACTTCAGATTATACATAGGGTCTGTAAATGCTTCGAGTTCTTAGAACTGCATCAAGTACAAGTATTACCATTTTTTTGGAAATGATTAGCTTTTACTTAGAAGTCTGTCATATTTCGATTAGCTTTTACTTAGAAGTCTGTCATATTTCCCAGCCTACAGGAATCATGAGGTCCGCCAAAACACGTAACTGGTGTTTAAAGAGAAACTAGATTATAAACAATACATACCCATAACATCAGCTAATTTTAAATGCAATCAGCATTCTCCATGCAAGAAATATGTCATAAAGAAGCATATTTAAGAAATGAGAATCAGTTTGCAAATGTTACGTGAGCCTCTTGGATTAAAAATAATTCTACTCACTAATGAGAAATAAAATGCATACACGGCATACCAGGAATCAAACCTGGCCATGAACTGGGGGTATCTGACATTTCCATCTTCATCAAGGGGGATTCTGTCAAGTAGCAGCTCAAACTCTTCATCAGTAATCTCCATGCCAAACCTGAAACAAACAGCAGTTAGCAGCACTAGCTGGCGGAGTTCACATTTGGGTCAACAGTACCCACAATACCCTGAGCATATGGCTGCCATTAACTCTTTGTTACTTCTTCGGTCCTCAAGATCAAGAGCACCACGTGAATATCAGAGGTTAATCAGGGTTTTGATCGCCTCAGCTTTCTCAAAGAAAGAAATTCTACCCGAGAGTCCCGGCATTGGTGAGGCACAGAAATAGAAATACTAGCATATTGAACTGTGTGCAATTGTCCTCTATAAAAAAGTTATTCATTACACTAAAACACTGGTATTGCTTAAACTAGTTAACTCTGAAAGGCTTTTCATTTGGACTGTTTAGCATGAAAGAAAATGGAGAGAAAAACTGTCTTTTCGGGAAACAGCTTCTTAGTGCTTTTGGAAAGCATTTCATAATGGCTTTAAAGACATTTTGCATACAAATATTTAGAAGTGTCAGTGTTTATTCATCAGCAAGAATGTGTTTTCACCTCTCCGGGACAATCAAAACATAATCCTTGAAATAGTGGCATAAACAGGAATGACTTAAGCAATAATAAAGAGCCAAGGCATTCATTCATCATTCCGCAAAGCCGATAAAAGTCAGCTGACTTAAGGGGAGATATATTTTGGTTTTGGCAAGGCAGTGAAAGGGTACACAGAACACAGTATTTATTTGTTGTTTCGGTTTCATCACCTTGCTTTCCCACTTTTACGTAACTCAAGAAATGCTTTCATTAGAGTGCCACAGCATCTTCTTACAGGGATTTCTGACTCCCAGGTTCGGAGCACGGCAAATGGCTCATTTATCCTGCTTTAGGCTGTAGCAAGTCTGCTGAGGAGGGCAGATAGAGCTGCTTTTGCGTCTGCCCTCAGCTGACAGTACTTATTTTACTGCTTTTCAACTTTGCTTATCTACATTCACTTTTCATTTACACGCGTGTGTTTACAGAAGCTCGTGTTCTGCCAATAAAAGCACACATAACCAAAGTAAACCTGCAGCACTTTTCCCCTATGAAGAACAGAAAATCCGATTTGGCTGGGGAGTTTCAGTAAGAACAGATTCTCAGGAATCCATAGCTGTTCTGAGGTTAAAGAACATTGCACGGGTGCACTGAAGATTAGCTACTTGCACATGTAATCAACGGACAAAATCTCCTGTTTGTTGCTATCTCCTAATCTGTGTCTCTATCATTTGCTTCAAGGGATGACATGCCAGAAGGGATTAAGGGCTGTATATTAGGCATAAGCAGTCAAGAAGCTATGCTGAGAACCAACATGTACACTGGCCACCTTGCAGGTCTGCAATTAAAACAGACAGACTGACCACTGTTCACTACTTTATCACTTCTCTGTGTATAGTCATATTCACAAAGAAATATAGGCAGGTTCCACATAAAATAACACATGAGATCCAAGGAAGAAAAAGAATAGCACTTAATGCAACATTTATGGATTTGTACAGTGCAAGAATGTGTCTGGGGGAAGAAAGTGGATTTTTTATATTCCACATGAGTAACTCCAAATAGGAGAGATAGCAGCAATTTCACTACCAGCTCAAAAAGCAAAACTAAGCTTTTTGAACATTGTAACATTCCGGAATTAAAAACAAGAATCGCCAGGATCTAAAAAGCAATTTAAAAGATCTGAGAAATGGGTCTTATCCACTTTGTCCTCGTTTAGAGTAAAACTATCAAAGAAAGGCCCCACTACTGGCAACTTCATCTGCCTTGTAAAAGAGCTTTTGTAAATCCCAGAGACTGAAATTCACACACAGATCACTTCAGTACCTTTAGCTGCAAATACATAACATCTCAGTAACTAGTTAGGATGACCTCTCTCTGGATTCTGGCTTATATTGGGTTTTTTGTCATTTCTTTTGGTAACCAAATGAAACAGAAAACAAGCAACAACTTGATAGGAAAACGAGTAGCAATTTTCTTGGTACTGAACCCAGTTTTGTCACAACCTGCTACTGAGAATATTTCTCAGTTCTATGGGTTCAGTAGAGCTCTGGATAATTGCTCATTTAATTTCACTTAGAGAGGCTGATAGCCTGAGCTAGATAAGCATTTCAATAACATGGAATGAACCACACCACTGTGCCTATTGCAGTGAGAGCTTCTAATCATTTCTTTCATAAGAATGTCTCAACATGTTCTCCGTATCAAGATATACATAGAGACTACTGGAAAAAAGGCTTGGCTAAGATTAATGCTCAAGAAAGCTACTGAACTGTCAACTGCCAAGATGGACTCTTTTCCACACATGGAGCCACTGCATAAACATCAAGTATACTACCGACAGTGTACAAGTATATTTTATGAGAAAAGTACCAATAGAATTTAATGAACTAAATAATAACATCATTTCTACCAGGAGGATGGGCCAGAATCGCACTCTCTTGGATGCTCTGCTGCTTATCTTTGGTATTACTTAACAACCTTCAAACTGTTCTGATTGCAGCATTGCTGGTCACACACAACTCCTCCTTGAACCTAGCCGGGGGAAAACAGCTGTCTGGAAAGAACTCAATGATCTCTGGGTGCCACAGTCTCTCTTAGGAGACGTCAAAGCCATGTCAATGCTGAAGGACTCCAAGTTCCACAGACACATCGAGGAAGATGGGAACTGATCCCGAAAGTCTGGTCTAAAAGTATGCCTGTGTACATCTGATCTGCGGGGTAGTGAATCCTACTGGAAAAGAGTGGGAATCAATACAGGGTTCCAGAGGATGCCTCATTCCCACTTCTTGTATCCAAAAAGTCAGAAAATACATTGACTGATCTAAAGGGGTAAAACTGGGGGAAGGGAGGAACAACGCTGCACCAACTTTGCATACTGACATTTTCTCCATTATTAAAATTCCAAAGACCTATTTTACATTACTGATCTCAGGATTTCTGGAAGCATGCTGTGACTACATTACATCCAACGTGCTCACTGATGTGGAAACAGAAAAAGCATTGAATGAAGAGAGTGTACGGCCTGTAGCATTTGTTATCCCAAACACTGATATTATACTTTTCATTCTGAACTTCCCCTCAAGCTTTACAAACATATCCAAGATATACAAAAGCAGTAAACAGGAGGATCAAGTGCTCCAGCATGCAAATGCAGCCACCTGAAACTAAGCAATGATTTAACCAAACAGCAACAGCACACAACAGACGAATCACTGAGTTCTCCGGGGCACATTTTCAAAGGCAGGTGCAGTGGGCAGGACTTGAGAAAAAGATATCTATTAACTGGAGGGCTAAGCCTATTTAGACAGAAGCTGATGCAAAATGCAAGGGACTGGTTAACAGTGAGGTTGAGAGAAAATGCTTTGGCAGGAAGCCCAGAATCCTGGCAAAGGGAGCACCTGCAAAAAAAAGCCACATGTGGTTTGTTGTACCAATACCTACATTTGCACATACAGACTGGGAAACTCTTATTTCCATTTTACCATATGTTTAACATCTGCAGCATCCTCAAATAAAGGCATCTCACACCTTAAATCAAAGAAACAGAGAGGTAGATAAGGTACACTGGGATATTCAACCGATGTTTCAGTGAGTTATCAAAGTATCTTTTAATCATCTATAAAAACACCACTCCTGGGTACCGAGGTAACAGCAAGTTATAGAGAGATCATTAGGGGAAGATAGAAGACACACACAGCACAACCTCAGTAAGCAGGCAATTGGGAAGAAGCATAGAAAGTAAAGAGGAAGAACTTGCTTAGCACGCCACAGCAGAGATGGCAAGATGAATAAGATAGTAGAACAGGTCAGAGGGATAGGCGAGTCTAAAACTGTGCTGGACATTTGAAGTAAGAGATATTTATAATGACCCAGTTGTACAGAGAAATAAGAGGGAGGAATTTTCCAACAGGGTATGATATAACTAGAAAAATAAGGGAATTATTCCAGCAACATGACCTCAGATCTGCTCAGGGAACAAAGTAAGGCGAGGTATATGCAACTCCTGAGAAAAACAGGCAGTTGTGAAGCACAGCCAGTACATCCGAGTGGGAGCCCGCCATGTTGATGGATTTGAGAGTGCTGATTGATGAAACACTCAACATGAGCCAGCAGTTTGCACTTGCAGCCCAGAAGGACAACAGCATCCCGGGCTGCATCAAAAGAGAAGTGGCCAGGAGGGAGAGGGAAGCGATTGTCCCTCACTACTCTGCCCTTGTGAGGCCCCATCTGGAGTACTTTGTCCAGGCCTGGGGCCCCCAGTACAGAAAGTACACGGAGCTGTGGGAGTGGGTCCAGAGGAAGGTCTCAGAGACGATCAGAGAGCCGAAGCACCTGTCCTACAAAGACACGCTGAGGGATCTAGACTTGATCTTTGATTCTGTGATTTTTAAAAGATACAGACCTGATCTCAGTGAGCTTATTTCCACTTGCCAATGTGTAATGTTCCACATGAAAATAGAGGAGTGTTACACCTAATTTGTCCAGACACATGTATTTATTTTACATCAACACACATAGTTTTTTCGCCTTCATATTCTGAAGACTATAACATAAACACCCTGCTTCTCAGCACCACTATACAAGTTTCATTCAATTGAACTTACTCGGGTTACCATAAAATGACGTGAAAGAATGAAAATTAGGTGCTTCATCTCTTATAAATGCTATCTGAATCTGCCACCTGCAGCAAACTGTCCATCCAAACTATTTTGAACCAGATTCCAAGGTCAGCACTTGAGCTAGTCTTCTCTTTGCAATTTACTTCAAGGACTGACTGAGTAGCTGAGAATTTGGCACAGCGAGCGTGGCACGTGTACGAGAGGCAGAGATTCCTTTAACAAATTCACCAACATTGGCTTATAGTTTAATTGCAGTTAATGCACAGCTTTTCCTTATTATCTTATTAAGCTGAGCTTTGAGGAATTCAATTAAGATATCTATTGAACTGCAGAAAAAAAATAAAACTGCACGCCAGTGCTGTCAAAGGGTCATGATACAATTACAGTTCTATCCAACACTCCAGCCGCTCCTCACTCCAACCAAGCTTTTGACAAGCTCAATGAGGGATTTTCTAGACTGAGAATAAATCAGTGCTGAATGCAGCCTGTTGGCTGCTTCCTTTATTCAAAGTGTGCCCTGCCATCTAGTGGCAAGGACATTCCAAAAATACCATCTTCTCAGAAGGCAGACCTTGTATGGGAAGCTTTCCTCTTCCTAATCTACATGCTTCAGATTTAACTACAAATCAGTTGAAAAACACCACAAAGTAAAAACTGAACCTGCCTAACCCATATTATGTTGAAATGCATAATCCACGAGCAACTTCTACGTGCAGTTTTGCAAAATGTTAAGTCCCTTTTTCTTGTTAACTGCAAGGAGAAATTCACACATTGTAGCTCCAGAGAACCAAACCATAGCATTCTTTTTCCACATACAGTGTTCTCTATCTAGTTGCTCTAAAGCTAAAGAGCTTCAGACCACACGATGATAGTAGTTATTCAGAAGGAAATATGAGGAGGTAGAAGTGATTAATGAAGGGTATATAAGAATGAAGTACAGCCACGGCATAAGAACTACCCAGCTATGTCACAAATTGACATATCCATTCCAGTACGGTCACTTCTGCCATTTTCCCTCACCCCACCCAGACATTCTCATGCTTGTGCCCACATAACAGCTTCAACTCACTGTTGGGGTTATGCTGGAAACTTGGTTTTTGCAGGGCTGTATGATTGCTAGTGCTGACTTAAGGGGAGATGGGAAACACATGACTGGAAGGGAGAGGGACTAAGAGCTGCAACTGAGTCACCAGGATCTTTATGCTAACTACTATGCATTAATGTCAAGCAACTCTGTTGTACTGGATCTGGCTGAATAGTAGTTGTACGGCATCAAGATTTTTGCTTACCCTGCTCCACTCCAGCAAGTAGGCTTGGAGGAACAAGAAGCTGGAAAAGGACAGCTGACTAACTGGCAGAAGAGATTTCCCATCCCACGTAATGTCATTCTCAGCACTAACAGGTAGGGTGCAGCGTCTTTCAAGGTAGCCACTGTAGCTGTTCTAGAGACTGGTTAGTCACCATGAGAGGTGGTGAGTGATTGCTTTACATCAGTTTGTGTATTTCCTCTTTCCTTCCCTAATTAAACTTTTTATCTTGACCCATGGGTTTTCTTGCTTTTGCTCTTCCTACTCTCTACCCTGTCCAATACAATGAGAAGTGAGTGACTGACCGCGTGTTTTGCTTTTGAAGATAAAAGTTCTACCTCCCTACTGACAAATAGTTCTAAATAAAGAAAATCATTCCTACCTGCACTCGTTTGCCATCTGAAATTCCTGATGACTAATCACCTTCTCTTCAACTTCTTGATTTTTCTCAGACAAATGTAAAAAAGGCTAAACAATACTAAGAAAGCACAATTTCATACTCATCGAAAGCGAATGAGCCCTAAGTTAGTAAAAGGATTGACCTACGTTAAAACCAGACATACCATCACTTGGCAAAAAGGCCCAGCTCTATTTCAAATATCCTGCTTACCCTACATGGTAAAGGGAAAATTGTCTCCCTTCCCCCTCCCAGTACACAGTTCCAGCCCATAGAATACTCTGATTGCACTGCACAAAAACAGCATAAGACTTAATGGAGTTTACAAAAATATCACTTCATATAAACAACACACCGGAGATCTCTCACAGCACAGCAACAAATCACTTAGGATGCTTCACTGACATATTTCAAACTAAACATTTGCTTATGAACCAGTTCTCTGTGACTTGAATTCCTCCAGAATAAAGACTACTGCACTGTAAAAGCCCTTAGTCTCCAGATCACAGTCATCCCTGATAAGTATATAGCATCATATCCATACAATTTTTTTGCCTGTGGTGCCAAATCACAACTGCAAGGCAGTCACAGAATTCTGCAAAGAGAACAGGCACCATCCTGGGTCCAGTGGCTCTGTGACCCATGGTGTTCAGTGTTTCTTGGTCTCGGGGGCAGAATTAGGCAGTGAATGGAGAAAGCCAGACACCCACCAGCTGAAGGTTAGCCAGATGTCAAGGTTTCCAAGTTACCAGGGAGTGTCTTCCTCAAGGGTATTACCACCTGGCTCTTCGAGTCAGTGATCCATCAGCTTCATGTGCACTGGTGATAGACAGGGACTGAGGATTTCTCCACTGACCACTATGTTTGTTGTTTGTCTGTTGCCGCAAGGTTTGTCTGTTCCCATGTGCTCTCAGTGCACACTAACGGATGATGATCTGTAGAGCAAATCACAGTAACAAAAGAAAAACAGACAAAAAGAAAGGGAAAATGAAAGAGTATAATCTTTGCAAAAGGATCTCTTTCTTCTATCACAGGTGAATTTCCTTTGTTTTGAGCTTCGCCAACTGTTTACATTCACAAATGGTTCACAAATTAAACACAATAAATGTGATTAGACAGACACTTACCAGAGAGTGGCCAAGTGGAATGAAATCAGACTGAAACAACTTTGCCAAGTTGGCTTCGATTGCAGTCACAGCAGATGATGTACTGATTCTCCCATCCCTGTGAAATCTAAGAAGGAAAAAACAAAGCACAATCAGATTTTACCCATTTTTTTTCCAACCAATACTCTCAATTACTGAGACTACATGTAAAACATATATATTTTTTTCATCTTCTTGCTTTCTTCTGCTGCTCATGTAGATACGGTGGAGACAAATACACATCAAACAAAAAACCTGGCATGTGTGAAGATTATGACCACTGCTCTAGTCAACCAGATCCCCCTGCCATCCTGGCTGGGGAGCAAATATTGCCTGCACAAACCA
Organism: Bambusicola thoracicus; assembly: GCA_002909625.1. Taxonomy (NCBI): domain Eukaryota; kingdom Metazoa; phylum Chordata; class Aves; order Galliformes; family Phasianidae; genus Bambusicola; species Bambusicola thoracicus. The sequence goes on from PPHD01023350.1 coordinate 11,711, forward strand.
GCATCTCAGCCAGCCAATGGTATAGGGTCTCTCCTCCCTCATCTGCTTTTTGAATCTGGCAAATGAGGGTAAATGGTCCCAAAACTGAAGAGCAAACCAAGAAGAAAGAAAAGCTAAACAGAAACTTTTACTGGTTGAGTATCTTCGACCAGATGGGTCAAGAGTTAGGGCCTGGTTGCTGTTTACAACACAAAGACAAAAGGCCTCACCTTTACAAGCCACTTGAAGTTGCAAGCCTAAATGTTAGAAAAAGGATTCTTCAACAGAAATCAAAATATTAGCTCCTGAAGGCAGGGGCAGCAAATGATGAGCCTCACACCTCCGTTGTTACAAGCACTTCCACTTCTAAAAATCATTAATTAACTCTCACATATTTTGATAGAAGGTTTGATTCATTTCAATATTCATGACTTGGCTACCTAAACAGGTAACCACAAACTTCTGCACACTGTAAAACAATTTGTCCAGTTGCTGACAGGATTGATGTTACTTTTACTTATCACTGTACAAGCCCAGTTGCGTCACGGTTATGGATCAGTTCTGCTTTTATTTAGTGCCATTACCATCAGGGACAGAATGCAGAATACAACTACAGTTTTCTACTTTTTGGTACCAGTCAGAAAGTGAGAAGTTTTTTTCTCCTTGAAAGGGGGCCATCACTTGTATTTCCTACGCAGTGCTGAGAATTGAGCTTCTTTAGCTAAATAAAAGAGCACCATCAACAACAACGGAGTCTGAACAGTGTGTCTGCTTTCAATAGCTGCCAGGCATATCTGCATTT
>PPHD01023351.1:0-12491 GCA_002909625.1 Bambusicola thoracicus
TTTTTTTTTTGTTTTTTTTTTTTTTGAGATGCTACATTTTCAACATGACATTATTCATCATAATATTCATAATGTTGTAGATTATTTGTGTTCAGAACTCCTTGAAAAATCCCCATTATTTTTATTTTTATTTTTAATCATCAAAGAATCAGTACAGAATCAATGAGTTGATGACCAGCGTGTGCTTACTGTTATTACTGGTGGTACTACTGCTGTCTAAATTTTGTAACATTCTGTATTATTATAAAGTAAGTTAAATCAGCATTTGTTCTGAATTTTTAGTCTCAAGATGAGGCTGGTGGCTTTGTGCACATCTCAATAGATCAACAGGAATGCTTGATTTTAAGTGTATAATAAATATGCACATACAAGTTAGTTTCAAGCATTCAGAAATGGATGTAATGGTGGCATAAGAAGCAAATGCACTCTTTCTTGGTAAACATCAGACAGCTTAATTCACTGTGCTACATATTCAAGAATTAGAGTTATTTCAATGCTACTCTGTATTATTCCACCACACCTCTGACTGTTAAGCATCTTTGTTCTTTGAGCTACTGGTGGTGGTTGAGTGTTGTCTAAGGTGAACTAAATGTGTTTGCTGGCTCTTCCCACCCCTCCCCAACACACTTTTTTTTTTTTCTATCAAATGTATGTCTTTAACATAAAAACCTAGGTCCTTTCTAGCAGTTGTTCTACCATCCCAATTATGGAGCTATACAATGGGAAATGGATGGATATGAAATTTGACTAGGAAAAAGGGTAGGTGAAATCAAATATTTCAGTGTAATCAAGAGTAGGTGGAATCAGGTGTTACAAGTAAACATGGTACATGTACCTTTTTTGATTTTGTTGTATACCTATGAGTGAAAGACCACAATTAGAGGTTAAAACATAACACATTCTGGGTTAGAAGAACAGTTAAGTTCCTACTCCACTGCAGTTATTTGAATCAAGGTCCTGTTAAAATAAACCACTAGTTATATAGTTGAGGACTTCTTTATTTATCCTACTGACTTCTTTTTTTTTCCACAAAGTTGTCACATGGCACAAAACCCAAGATAGTTAACTATGACTGTCTTGCTTCATTTTATTTTGTATTCCTAAATAGGAATTTTTAACGCAGTTTCCTTCCAGAAATTGTACTTGTTTGTCACTGCCTTTCTTTGAGACTGTTCAGAAGTAATCACCCTGAGGCTTAAGATCTCAGCAGAAGTACTTCAGGGATGGTCTAACCTGTTTCTCACAAGGTTAGCAGAAAACAGATTAGACAGTTTGCAAATGTCATATGTCAACACAGAATTAAAATATTACACAACTGTCTACAGTCTTTCCAGCATTAGATCACAGGTGTCGGCATATGGAACAGGTAATATTCTTTTGGTTTTAGACTCTATCTGGAAGTCATCATCTGGCTGAGTGTGTGTAAGTGCATAACCTTGTCAGAATACTCTGTTAATCTTATGGGCAGCCAACACTGCAATTCCTACTGCCTTTTATGGAGACTTGAATTCCTCTAAGCTGGCATAAATCCCAAATGCTTTCTCCACTGTTGCTGGAGAGAGACTTACAGGTAGGGAATTCCTAACCTGAACTGAAAAGTTGTTTTAGCTAAGCTATTGTGGGGCCTGAAAAGAATGGGCCTAGAAGAAAGACGATTTCCATTCTATTTCTTGCTGAGTAATAGTCTGACACTCTATGTTACAATACTTCTATTCCCTTTGTACTCTCTGAATACACTTATTACTGTAAAGTTAATTGATGATCACTTTGGTTTGCTTTCCATGAAATGTAATCTTTCTTCCCCATTTTCATTGTAAACTAATAATTTTCACGTGGCATCTAAAATCCAAAGCTGTCTTATGAGTTACTATGTACTGACAGTCAGAATTCTCCTCAAGAATTCATTTATATTTATTTCCTATTCTTTTTCTGCTATTCTGTAGTTAGTTTTTTTGTTTTGTTTTGTTTGCTTGTTTGTTTGCCTAGAGGAAGAGGAATCAAAAGTGAACACCACTTATTTTTGGGTATTTTCTTTCTGATGACATTACAAATACTAAACAGCTTCTTTATACAGGGATAAGCAGGACAGTACCAGAGCTAACCAAGAAACAATTTATTTTTAATAATTTAGGATTTTTTTATTATTATTGTTGTTTAAAATTTTACAAAATATTCTGAATAGAAACAATGCTCAGATCCCTCTCCCCTTCATAGCTGACACAACCATATTATGCTAATAAAAGATTTAATCACTGAGAAGGAAGTTCAGTGTCAATGAACAACACTGTGTACTGGTTTGGTAGCTGTGTTCTTTTCTGTTCTGTGTCTTAGTTGAATTAAGTATGTGTATGCAGAAGATGGCCAGGATTTTTAAATGCGACTGTTACTTGAAGATTAGCAAATAAAGAGGTGGCTCTTAATGGTTTTGAAAATCATGCCTCACTGGTTCTGAAGCAGTGCTCTAATGCTCGCTTTTCATAAAATCACAGTGAATCAATCTGACCATAATTTAACAGTGTTTGAAGATCTTGTTCACTGTATTGGATAGTCATATGAAATTTAGTAAAGGCAGGAGATTCCTGGTGCAACTGTCCATATGTAAATAGCTGTGATTGAGTGACTGGGATTCTCTGGGTACTCTCTGGTGGGGGAGGATAGATGCTCAATTCTGATGGTCCAGTGCTCTGAGAAAAAGATAAAGAAAATCTTTGTATCCCTCTCCAAAGACATGTGCTTCAACAGGAATGGGCCATGCAGCTGCAGCCCTAGCAACAAGGCACTGGAGAAAAGAATTAGGGCAGCTATCCAAAGGAGAACAGCCACGTTGGAGTGCGATCAGATTAAGCTGCTGGCATAGCAGTTAGAAGAAACAGTTAGAAGAACCTGTGTGCCTGTCAGTCTTCTAGCTTCTGTTTGTTAATTTTTAATATTTAGGTGGGAATCTCCATTCTTGTTTTTTAATGTATAGATAAATCAATTACATGCTAGTGTTGTTATTGTTCGTTACAATTAACTGTAGCCTATTTTGAGGTTTAAGAATTTGTGGTTTTCAACATAATACTGTAAGTATGTTCTTATACAGAGTGGCAGAAGCTTAGTGTTTTGTGTGTGTGATTTTAAGCCTAAATTAGAGGAGTGTATTTCTTGAAGAATTAGTGGTGCTGCACAATTCATTGTCACAAGTTAAATAACATGAACTAATTTGGTTGGATATTTTGCTAGTATGGATGCATAAAATCTTTTAAGAAGTAGTGGTTTGAGAAACTAATTTATTGTGAATATGTATGTATGTGCGTGTGTATATATATATTCACAGGATTATTTGTAAGATTTGTATTGGTTCTTATCAAGTGGGTATACTTATTCTAACAGATGCTTTCTAAAGAAATTCTTAGTATGTGTTTTATTTGTAAGATGCAGCAATCTGATCAGTTTGCATGGAGAGTCCTGAATGAATTGGGATAATGCTGCTGATGTGAACAAAATAAGCTTCACTAGTTATCCAGCTGTACCCATCACAGGTCTCTGCATGTTTGGGAAAGAGGGAGAGCTTGTTTGAAAGGACGACTGAACAGTGAATACCTTAAACCAAATGATCCGTGGCAGAGTGGCAAAGAGGGCTTTGGAGAAGTGACTAGTGATGGCTGTGAAGGGGCAGCAACCATGTCTGGCTTTTCTTGAACCTAGCAGCTGAGCTATCATCCCCATCTCTCTAGGGAGAACCAGGGGAAGTCAAATCCACCTACACCTTGCCTTGAAGCTGCTGTTACTGTCTCATGTTCAACTAGTTACTGTAATGAAGAAAGGCAACGTAAAAAGTTACATTGCTTACACTGTTGTCCAATGTTTTGATATACTTCCGTAGGATTAGTACTTTTCTGTCTTTTGCTTTCTTACTTCCTAAATCTAGTCCTCAATGTCTATGCAACAGTCTGACTATAAGTCAGGGCCCAGAGCAAGCAGCGCAGCAGATCTGATGGTTTTTGGGTGAGCTCTGGTGAGGCTGATTTGCTGACCTGATATGCTGGGAGTCAGGAGCAAACGTGTTCCCATCTGCTGATTCTGCTACAGAGATGACCATGTCATGCACAGGAGCAGGGTGGAAAGCTGTAATAGCATCACTGAAAACTATCTGAGCAGGATTTACTGGCACTTGATTGTAAATGTGTTGTGGTAGTGAAGGGCAAAATCAGGTCCCTCGGGAATGTAATGGACTCTCGGGAATGTAATGAATATGTATCCGAATTCCTGTCAACTATTGATTATGTATTAGTTCAACCTATATCTATAGCACGATTTCTCCTGACAGTGTGCAAGTTAGGTGGAACGATTCCCCTTGCAACAGGGTGTACGCATGTCACCAATAAACACATACCTGCTCTATATACTTACTGGCTATAGGGTCTGATTTCCGCATGTCAGTAGTCAACTCTTGGCTCTTTTTGTTTTTTCTTTCGTCTTTTCTTTACTAGTTCTGTATGCAGCCTGTGCAGTGAAAGAGGGCTGAAGGCTAAGAAGAGTGTGTTCTCTCAATAGGTGTGTTTGTTGACGTGCCTTAAAATGCAAAGGGAAAAGACTGGCACCTGCATAATACTTGGATATAACTTGAGTTTCGTATTGTTTTTGTGAGGGGTACGGAAAAGAAGGGAACTATTTTAGACTGGGATGTGATTTGAGGCTTTATTTAAATGCAGATTTAACAACTACATCTTGTGTTCTTTACAGAAATTTCTTAAAGAACTCCCCTGTATTTGAAGAAGGTCAACCATAATGGAAATAAACTCAATAAAAAGCATCCGTAACTTTTACCGAAATGTGTACTTTTTCTTACCTTAGTGTCAGCATTTAGATAAAAGGTTGTTCTCCCAGGCAAAGCAATTAGCTTTTAGTTCTGTTTATTTGTCTCTTGATAGACACAGGATTTCTTTGTCAGCAAATTCAAGGAGAATAACCACCACCCACCAACACACACAGAGAAAAGAAAAAAGTGAACAGATGTGTGGCATTAGAGGAAATGAGATCTCATTTAAAATAGGGAAATTTTGCATGGCAAACTGAATTATCACAATTACAGAAGTCTGATAATTCAGTCAAGTTAGTTGCTGCTTGCTTTTCATTTGAGTTTATTTAAATCAGTTCTACAAACAGATTTGATTGTGCCCTCCAGCAAAATCCTAGTGACTCAGTTCCAGATCTTCCTTTGGGAGAGATTGCGAATATGAAATATTATAATGTTATTACATAATTTACAAAAACAAACAAACAAAAAACCCAACAACAACAAACAAAAGAAAAAAACCAAACCCCAACAACAACAAACAAACAAACAAAAAAACACCTAGAAATGTGAATGCAGTAACAATCTTTCTCTGTCTTTTTTTTAGTAGAGAGGTTTGCACTGAGGATTAACTTCTAGTAGTAATGGAGATTGCCAGTAGTTCTGTTGTGTGCAGAAATAATGTTCGCCAGAACATTAGCATGAGGGAACATGAAGACATGTGCCAACTGTGTATATTTCAAGGTTATTACAGTCTCCTCTTTTGAAGTGGCTGCAAAAGATTTTAAGAGTTCAAAGTAACTGGTGAAAAGGGACAGAAATTTCCATAGGGCTGTAGAAAATAGTGCATCTTCTCTCAAAATCCAAAACTCTGCACTCTTACCTCCTTTGTTAAAGTTAGTTTGCTAGGTGGGTCTTTTTTGAGTTTTCCAAACCCTTTTCTGTTTAATTATTGTTTCCTGGTCATTTGCCACAGCAGTTTCTAAGAGAAAATGAGAAGCTGTTGTACTATTTAGTGCTTTGTATTTCCAAATTGTCATAGTCCCTGCAGATGTCAAAGTTTAAATTGTGCTAAAACACAGCACGATCTCACTTGAAGCCTGTATCCGGTGGCTTTCCTGACCCTGCCAGTACCTGAAGAGGTGATGACTTTGTACATATGGAATTGTGGTGACCTGTCCTGTTTCTTCATAACGGCACTTGCAGGATGGTTGTTCTGAATAGCTAGGTAATCTTGTAGTCTAGGGAATTAAGCATTTGTCAAGAGAGGTGACTGGTTAACTAAATTCATCTGTCAAAAGAGGTCAGACACCAGGCCACAGGGAATAGGTGGTGTTGGCAGTTCTTTGTTTGTTTGTTTGTTTGTTTTCAAGCTTAAATTTGGGACCATCTGATGTTAAATCCATCATGAGCTAAGCCTTGTAATTCAGGTCATTTTCTGTGTCTTGTTCTGCAGTCTTATCAGTGCAGCATACAGGAGAGGTCTTGGAGGGACCTGGCAGTACTTCCTGATGCAAAGAACTGCAGTGGCTGCTGCTGCTGTTTGCCTTCTGGCTTTGTCATGGGTGTTACAAAAAGACTGCCTGTTGTGTTGCTGTCTGGAAAAATCTGTATCTGATCTTGAATATTGCCTTTTTTCAAGTGTGCAAACAGTTCTGATTGATATGAGAAGCACTTGAATCTTCATGCTTATTTATGGAGAATCTTATTTGGGTTGGCACCAACATTCTTTTCATAGCAAGGAAGTGTAAATTTTGTGTATTGGTTATTCAAGACCTTTTAAGATTATCAACAGTACTGTATGTCTAGTGATTGTCTTGGCATGAGAAGTACTGTTTATTTTTCAGGCTTCCCTAGATTTTTTGGCTGCCTTTGCTTATGTCAAAAAGTTGGAAAGGTGGAATGGAGAAGTCCATATTCTCAAATGTTTTTTGGTTTGCTTTCCTTTCTTTACCTGTTTGCAAACAGATTCTGCCAAAATAGTACAAAATATTTTGTTTGGAGATAGTATGCCTTTGATCCATATACTGGAATTATTAATGCTGTTTTCAAATGTGCTTTCTTGTAAATAATCACTTTTTTTTTTTTTTCCTTTTCTTACTCCCAAACAAATTCACCTGAACTTAGTTTATGTGGAAGTATTAATTCAGTGTGGAAGCAAATACTGTAAGGGTAATGTGATGGCAAAACGTGACTTTCTTACAATGGGAAAAGGAACATAGCTTCATTGCTGTGCTTGCATACAGTGATAACTGTTCTCATTCTGCTGTTATCTGTTGTAAGCAGGTTCTGTGTTAGCCATTACAGGGTGTGGTATCTGGTGATCATTTTTCTTCACTGGAGGTGCGTGGTGAAGAGATTCTTGAAGAAAGGAAAAGTAAAATTAGGTCGGGGCAGTGTCTGAGGATGGAGCCAGTCTGGTGTGGAGACGTGGACTGTAACAGGGCAGGAGCAAGGAGCATAGCCTGCTCCCTCAATAGAATTTCTAGGAACATTAACATGAAAGGATTCTCGAACAAGAGACACCCTTGAAGAAATCACTTTGAAGGTCAGGCTGTTTGTTACCTTCACCATAGAGATAAAATGCGCCTTGATTAGCTTGTCTAAAAAAAACCACATTGCATCCCTTTACTCAGAATGTCATACATATTAAGAGGTAAGCAATGTGTGATCTGTCACCTGCCATGGACACTTTACAGGTGCTTTCCTGAATGAGTAGGAGGAAAGGAGCCATTTCTGCTCTATCTTGCCTTTTGGAAGCAATGAGGAGGTTGTGAAAAGATTGTTTGAGAAAGAAAATAAAAAGTTGTGTGTGAGGCCTGTTAACTCTTGAGTTGTTGCTGAAATAAAATTCAGACTTTTAAGAGTGAGTGTAATTAATCATCAAAAAAGTTCTCAAAGGGAAATAATAGGATACTCTTAGTTCATTTTCTTCTAATGACATTTGAATGCCTGCAGGAAAAATATATCACAGATCAGGCTAAATGTAGAAGTTCTTAGTGTTCATTCAGTTCTGACTTTATTTTTTCTGTAGGCTATAAGATAGCAACACTATAGAAATCTCTTCAGATTAGAAGAAATAATCATCCCACTTAATGTAACTTAGTTGTGTTTAAATCAAGACTTTCTTGAGTTAGCTGGTGTTTGTCCACGCAGCAAACTTTGATATTTAAGCCCTTTTTTTCCCCCTCTTATATTAAAAAAAAAAAAAAAAAAAAAAAACACTCCAAAAACCTGCAGATTTGACTAAATACAAAACACATGAGAAGCATATGATTAGCCACGAGTCAACCACTGACATCACTGACTTTATTAATTGTTGTGGGGTTTTTTGTTTTGGTTTTGACTGACCAAAAATGCTGTGTATTTTCACAGGCTTTTGTAAAAGACGATAAAGAAATGCCGATTTCTGACATGATGACATTCTGACAAATTCATGCACCAGTAAATAAGATGTTTTTTTCTTCTTTTCCTCCATTAACCTGTAACTGCTGTGGGTCATCTTCAGTAAGTCAGCTTTCCTTCCAAGCCATATTAACATTTCTTTAGCTTACTTTTTCCTCTCTAATTTTTGATCTGCAAGGCATTTGCTTCTAATCTGTAGTCTCGTGTTTTGACTATAAAATCTTAATCTTGAGGATACTGATTAGGATTTTTAAGATCTCGTTATGTTAGGAAAATTCATGCCAATAAAATACAAAATTGTTTGGTTTTGCAAATCTGTACATTGATACATCTAAAACTGCAATGCTGTCTGGCATGACTATAGCCCTTTGCTGTTTAGTCATTGTGGTAAAGAAGGTAAATGTTCTTTATTTTCCATATCTGGGGGATTATCTTCCCTTGAGGTGTACCTGACAAGTCGATATGAATAGGTATAAACACTGCATATCTGATATACTAATATGTTACCTTAAGAAGAGACTTACTGTATCAAGAAAGTTTCACAATGTTGCGTTTTCAAAGGGCTGCTGAGCATACGGCAAAGCTTTCATGAATAAGGAAGACAAGGATTGTCTTGGAGGAAAGGGAACTTGTAAATGCCCATAAAGCTTGATAGATATCACACGTCAGCTCCTGATGTGATGCTAGAATTTCAGATCTGGCAGAGATGTAGCAGAAGTGGATATTACAGCCACTAATGTATTTATAGCACAGCTTACTACATTCTGTATCTTGTCTACTTTCACAAGCACTAAAACCTGTTGTAACGCAATAGCGTTAGCTAAGAAGCAGCATGTTACCAGCACTGTATATTCAGGTCCTTTCTTTTTTGTTTTTGTTATTGGCAACTTTAGAGTTCTTCGGACAGAATTCAGAGAAACATACACGCGTAGTAGGAAAGGATGCCATATATTTATCTTGTTCTTTCAATGTCTTCTAACAGTTCGATGGTTAACATACAGAATTCTAAAAACTAACATTATGGTCTGTTTCTGCTGGGAGAAGCATTGCCCTCACTGTGTTATCATCATGCAGTTCCAGGTTCTGCTAAAATATGTACACTGAAATCAATGAACTGGTGGAAGTCTCATATAATTAAGAATGTCCTTAGCTATGTTGACTCAGAAGATAACATGATCACTTTGCCTTAGTTTCCCACACACATGCTAAGTCGAAGAGGTCAGGAGACTTCCTCAAAGTCAGTGTATTTATGGCAAAGCCAAGAATAGAACCTGTATTTCCTGCCTCACAGTTGTATGTCTTGTTTTTTAAAAGTTAAACTGATTCCTGTTAAATATTTAGCAGTAGGACTCCCCTTGAATAGTTGGCAGTGTGATTCACGATGATGGATTATAAGCCAAGATATTAACAATTATGCAGCCGTTTGTACACATGGTTTTTTTCAGCAATTTTGCAATTACCAGGCTTTGCTATGACACTCCAGTCAAAAACTTGACTTCAGAAATTCCGTAAAGTCACCATGACACAAGATCAAGAGACATGCCAGTATTAAAATGCTGTGAAAACATAGTTGTATTTCTTCTGCCTATTTGGTATTGGTTCTCAAAGTTTTTATCAGCTATTTTAATCATTGCTGAATCATTTCTAAATTTTTGTTAATAAGGCTTTGTTCTACATTGGTGATCTTTTGATTTTTTTCCCACAGAATCATTTAAGAATGGAATGGAAAAGATATGCTTATTCATCTGTTAATTTCTTTGCCAGCATCTGACTTTTTGTTTGGTTGTTTTAACTAATGCTGTCTCCAGTGTAGTACTAAATGACTCGCATTGGAGCTTCCACCACTTGCCTACTGAGGCAGTTCTGTAATTAAGTAAGAATTTAAGAAGTTTTTAAAAGTTTTTTTTTAATAATCACTTTTTTTGTTGTTTATTTGTTTTGGTTTGGATTTATTTATTTATTTATTTATTTATGCCTCTACAGCTTTTAATGTTAAATAATATATTCACTAGCTTAAGTTGAATTGATTAAATTTGTATTTGAGTAGGGAAGGGACATGGAGGCTGGATGTCACAGTACAGGGTGGTGGTTTTCAAACTTGTCCTCAAAGGTAATGCTTTTGGGCAAAATCTGAAATTACGACTACAGAAATTTAAAGAAAACATTCATGTTTGAGATGAATTCAATAAATAAGCAAGATTTACTCTTTGCAATTAAGTTTGATCTTCATTCATCTGTGAAAAAAATCTGTACTCACATATTAATTACTCTGCCTTTTTGGGTCCTGGTGTTTGAAAATACTATCTTAATATGCAGGGGACATTCCAGTTAGCATCAACTAAATAACAAATTTGTGTATGCGTTATGTATGGGCATCAGTGTTTCCCCTTTGAGAACAACAGATCTCATCTTTGAAACTGAAACAGAAGTGTTACACAAAAATGTTGAAATTGCACAAGCATCTCTGAGCTCCGTCTAAAAAATAAAAATGAAAGCAGTAAATGTTTTATAACAGCACTGTACCCATAAATGTACTTCATTCATGCAACTCTTACAATAGAAAGGGAGAAAACAGATCCTTCAAGTGCATATTTTTGTTGTTGATGCAGTAGTCTGGAAATAGTTATTTTAATTTTCATGCAGTGTAGCTTTGGTTCTATCATGAATCAGAGCAATGTGCAGCAGCGTATCTTAAAAACAGTGATGTCTCTAGCTCTTGGTGACCCCAACTGCCCATGCCAAGTAATGAGGCATAGTGCTTGCAAGGCAGGTGGGATGCTTGATGATGGGTCCTGCTCCGAGGCTGGTGAGCCTGGGCCACTCCTGACTACTCCATGGGGTGCTTGGAAATCAGCCTGCTTGCCTGTGGTAGCTAACTCACCTACAGCCCTGTGCTTTGGGATAGGGAGGATTTGCAGAGTGGTTTAGGGAGATTTTTGAGGGAATTAGGATTTTTTGGGGGCTGTCTTGTGCTGTCATGACACATGTTTCTTAATCCAGAGCAGAACTTCCCATTTAGTAATGTGAGCCAAGACTGTTAGGAAGATCTGAGCAGTTTGATAATCTTTCTTTAATTTAACCAGAGCCTTGTTAGGACTCCTGATATCTGCAATTGAGAGTGTGATTGGAACAACAGTTTCTGAGCACCTGGTAGCATAGGGGAAGATATGTTTATCAGACCACATCTGTTTTTCTAGGTGTTAAATTTTAGTGTACAAGAAAAATTTTCTACTCACAAGGAGATTAACAATTAAACCTTTGACTGTGAAAGTAAATTGAGAAAAATGTCATGCTGTTTAGATTTTCTTTATTGTCCTTTGAAGAAACAGAGTGAGCTTGCTAGTAAGTGTGCTCTTTGCTTTAAAGTGGCTTATTTCTTCACACTGCAGTGTTCTTGGATGTCAAACAAAATTTTTGTTGCAGTGGAGGTTGTGTTGAAACCTACAACCCTGGGATCACTGGGAGGAAATGTGGCAACCTGTACCTTCCCTGTTAGAGCCACTCTTTAGATTGCTATTGGAGCATGAAAGTCAGCCTCCTGTCATATAATTCTTAATGTCTTTTGATGTACTTCTTCCCACCCCATCCCCGGGGTACTTGTACTTTTAGAAGGAAGAAATACTGTTTTGATTAACTTTCTACTAGGTCGCACTGAGTAGCTGGCTTTGCAAATGTCATGTAGTAATTCTTCCTGTAGTGACTGTAACTTCTACTGTGTGACATGAATTTACTCTAGAATGTATTAGGAAGAGAATATGAAGGGTGTTGCTAGTGCTAAATGTGCTTGAGAGCAAATAAAAAGAAGTGTTCTTGGGGAAAAGAATTAATAGCAGATGCAAAAGTACATTGAAGCCAACCAGCTGAACCAATGAGAATAAATGAGTAAATGTGCTGTAGGTGAATCAAGTTTTTACTGTGAAGGAAAAAAAGAAAACCTTAGTAATCTGAGCGTTTTCTTATCTCCTTTAGCTTTTAGATACGAGTCAGTTTTCTGCACTCAGTGGGGTGGCTCTGGCAGTTCTCTGCAGGTGCCAACAGCATCAGTGGTGCCCAGGGCCAAGAGGCTGTGAAGGGAGACAGGCCTTCACAACCAGCTGTCCCATTCTGGGAAACTGCACACCTTATTCAAACCAAACAGCTAGCGAGGCATGGCAAGTCTTCTTGCATGTTCATGTAATATGTAGGAAATATTTTCTTTGCATAGCAGAGAACAGGAAGGTACTCAGTTTGAGAAATGTTTGTGTTTATCACAGTTCATTCCACTCAAGCATTTGCAAAAAGGAAAGGAAAGGAAAGGAAAGGAAAGGAA
>PPHD01023352.1:0-12491 GCA_002909625.1 Bambusicola thoracicus
GCGGCCGCCGGCGGGGCGCGCTCCCGCTCCGCTGCGCTCCCCCCGCACGCACATTGTCCGGGCGGCGGCGGCACGGAGCGCCCCGGCGCCCGGTGCCAATGCGGGGCGGGCGCGGCACGCCGGGGGAGCCTCCGCCACCGCGGTGGAAACTTCACCTCGCCGCCGGTCCGACGCACGGCTGAGCGCGGCGGGAAGCCCCGGGCGGTGGAGGGCTGGGGGGGGAATCGCTCGATTCGGTGGTCGAGTTTGTTTTTTTTTTTCCCCCGGAGAGGAGGGGAAAAAAAACCAACAACAAACCCAAACCAAACGCAAAACAGCGGTATTCCACCGCAAACTTCCGCCGCCCTCCGCAGGACGCGCATCCCGCCCGGGTGAGTGACCGGGGACGGGACGGGGCGGGGGGCACACGGGGGCTGCAGCCGCACGCCCACCTGTTCGCGGGGTACCGGGCGGCCCCGCCTGCTCGCCCCTCCGCACCGCCACGCTGCGGGTGGGCCCGGCCCCGGGCGGCGCCCTGCGGGGAGCGGGGGCACCTGCGCGGCTCTGCCGCCGCCGCCGCCTCCCTCCGCCCCGCTCTGCCCACCCCCCCCCAACCGCGGGGCCGTCCCCGCCTTCGCGGCGCGCTGCGGGCGGTGCCCGGGCGGGGGGCGGCCCGCAGGTGGCGGAGCGCGGGGTGTGCGGCTGCGGGGCCGCCGGCGCCTCCCTTCGCTTTCCGTCCTCCGAGGGACGCTGCGGCGCGGCTGCAATCCGTGCGGGGAGGAGCCCGCGGGCGGCCCGGTGGGAAGGAGGCTCCGCGGGACGGGAGAGAGGCTCGGCCCGCCCGCATCCGCACGGGATGGGCTTCGGTCGGCCGTAGACAAAAGAGCCGGGGAGGAATCGGGGAGGGCTGCGAGCTGCGGGGTGCCCGGAGAAGGGCGGATGGAAGCCGGAGCGTTGGGAAAGAGCCGCGCCGTTCCGTACCTGAAGTTGTCTCCGTCGCTCCGTGCAGTTACTCCCGGCGGTGCCCGATAGGCGCGAGCTCCCACTGGCCGCGCGCCTCCGCAGAGCCTGACCCAAGCAGCGCGTGCCTCGGGCACCCGGCGCTATGCAGGAGAGCAGGGAGGGATGCGCTCACCGTGACTGCTCGTGCCAACGCAGGGCCGGGGTGAAGCCACTCTTCCTCACACAGCCCAAACCATCGGGGATAAGGGGGCGCGGGCGCTGCTTCGGTCAGAACTGCTGGTGTATTTATCCTCGGAGAGCTCTCAAGCGTTCAGGTTTTGCAGCTGGAGAATGAAAGCTTGCACGGTTTTCCCGGTGCTTGTAAAAGAGCTGTGGCCGCGAAGCCATCTGTCCTCCCTTCACACACCCAGGCATCGCAGCCCACTTCCCCGGCACAGTCCGGGTCTGATGAACAACGTTAACGACGGCGTCGTTTCAGCAGCAGGGTGGCCGGAGCTGAGGGAATTCCCGGCTCGGCCTGCTGGTGGGCCTGCAGGCTGACGGCTGTCACTGCCGGGCTGTGCCGGGTGGGTGCTGTCAACACAGCCTCCGGATCTCAGTGCGAACATCAGTGCGGTCACACCTTCTGTGTTCGTGCTAAGTGATCTGGTAATTAGCAATAATGACCTCCTTTTGGGGTCACGCTCGTGCCACAATGGTGAAACAAGACCAGAGGCCTAAGGGAGGCTCTTTTGTGGGCTCTGTGAGTCACTTGAAAAGGGATGGCGGGAAGCTCTGAAGGAGGATCCATGCGCAAGCCGTCATGAGGGGACTCCTACGGTGCTGTTGGAGCAGAGAGGGAGAAGCAGGCTGACAACTGCAGCTTGATTTCTTTCCTTGGCTCCCCTGAGAAGCAGTAAAGCAGGCTGCTGGCTCTCAGGAAGCATCCCTTGGGAGAGCAGCGGTACTAAAGCACCGTTTGCCACATCGCTGTCTTCCACCAAACTTCCCTGACCTTTTGGGGAGGTGAAGTGCAGCTTCTAAACACATAATTCCCAAAAATGACAGCCCGACAGCATGGATGCCCTCCAGCCTTCCCTCTCATCCAGGCTGGGCTGTCTCCAGTGCTGTCACCGGGACCCAAAACTTCATGCTCTGGAGTGAAAAGAGCCTTCTGATGTTGAACATGAGGGGAAAAAAAAAGTCAACACAGTGAAAACTGAGCCAAAGGCTGCCCTGTGTAGAGTTCCTAGTGAAGAAGGGAAAGGGCAGGAATGCTAGCCAGGCCCCAGCTTGCCATCTTTCAAGGTGTGTTGTGCGGCTCTGCTCTGGGCAGCCCAGAAGAGCAGCACAGTTGCACCCCAGGCTCTTGTGCCTAATTGTTAAATGCAAAGCTGGTAATAAATTACATTTCTTATTTTGAAGTGTAAACTTAGAGCCAGCAGATAGATGTACTATTAGATTAACGTTGGTAAGAGTCGAACGTACTCAATGCTTTTAATTGTACAAAATGGTATTTCATCAGCTTTACGGCTCATTGAAGGCCAAAAAGGAATATTCATCAAGTAAATTATTTGACAAACACGATGAGATTAAACAAATGACATTTGCTAAGTGCTGGTCAGTTGCTCTGCCCTGTCCCATTCCTCTTTCTCTCATTGTCTTTCTAGTTCTCATTCTACTTTTTCATGGTTTCTCTTTTCCTGAGCCGTTCTTAGAATCTGTTTCACTTATTTTCTCCCTTCCCCTTTTTCTTTCTCCCTGTACTGTTATCTCTCAGTATATCATGGCTTTTCTTTCATCTGCCTTATTTTTCAGCCTCTCATTTTGAGTCTAAAGTCAGCCCTTTTCCCCTTTTACTCCACCTTGGTGGAGATTGTGACTGAACTCTTTGTCGCCAGCTGAACTAAACCAGTGACTGTGTGAAGATGTTTGCTCAGTGGCAGTGCTGCTCTGCCTCTCCCTGCCATTCCAGTTGCTGTGAGAAGGGTGTTCCTGCAGTTCTGGAGCATTCTTCCAGCACTTATTTTTGCTTGTTGCTCTCCCTGTGCCTTTTCAGTCTGATTTTGACTGAATAATCCATTGTCTTGGTATTCTAAGAGAACGACCAGGATCAAATGGCAGACCTGTTTTTGTATCTTCATGCAACTGATGCATCTTCTAAGTGACATCTGCTGTACTTTTCTGCTGTAAGTATAGGAGTTACGTAATGATACCCCCTTGTACTGGGAAGGAAAGGTCTCCACTGAAGTGAATGAAGTCACACCATCCCTCTGTCATGTGAAGTGCTCTGAGTGCACTGCTATAGCAAGCAGTCCTGAAGCAAGATCGATCAGGGAGGATGGGGCCCGAGAGGAGCATGCTTTCGCAGTTAATTATTTACTGCAGAGGGAGAGCAAAGTTGGTAATCATTGGTTTATAGTTATAGATAATGCAAAGGAAAATGCCTTGAGATGATGTGTGTTGCCACCTGCTTGTTGGTCTCTCCTTAACGTGGAACCAGCACTATTTAACAACTAGCTCAGTAAAAATAAAACTTCAGTCATCAACTTCTTGCTGCCAGAATACAATTCTGCAGCTTGCAGTGCATGCAGCAAAATGCCCTGGTTTTCCCATGCTGGCTGAGGTGTACCTGCATTAACATACAGCCTGCCTGGGCATCCATCTGAGGGTGAAGCAGGTTCTTCAAACAGCTCATCCAGCTCTTCAAGTCTGATGCTGACAGATGACCCTGTGGGTAAATGCAGTGGACCCAGAAGTCCTGACTCCATCCCTGCTGTTGGCCCGGCTGGTTGCTTTGGCTCACCAGACCTCCTCTTTGCTGGGAGCAATGCTGACCCTCCTGCTGGGTAGATTAACGCAATACAGCTGCTAGAAGGGGGAGGGTGTGCTGGGTGAGGGTGGTCTGGTAACACAGTACATAGCACTGGGCACAACTGTAAGCAGAGTTTTCTTCTTGCATTACTAAAGTCATTACAAATCAAGCTGCTCACACTGAAGTTAAATTTGAGAGCTGATGGAGCTGAATTTAGATGCGTGTAGGAGCAGTAACGTGACAAATGCAAAAAAGGGACATTGCTGCATCTACATTTCCCTGGGAAGAGGCCTGTACGTGTGATTATTTAGCATCCTTGGAGATCAGCAAAGGGAAGAGCTGCAGCCTTCGAAAAGAAGAGGATGTCCTGTTTGTAGGAGAAGACTGTGAGATATAAAAGGCCAGAGAGCAGGAATGAAATGAGAGAAACCAGCACACACCAGGGGGTTGTGCTTTGCTCCCCTTCTGCAGCAAGAGCAGCAAGGAGTGAAAGAGGAGATCTGTGAGAGAAGGCATTTCTGATGCTGCCGCAGTACAAAGTGGATGCATGCTGTCCTGCCAGCCTGGCCTGAATGAGAGCCAGCACCTCCCTTGAGAAAAGCAGGCTCTGGTGAATGGTCTCTGAAGGAGAGTCATCTCATTGCAAGTGCTTTTGTCCAAAGCAAGTGGAGGTCTTGTTTGGAGGCTTGTTAAGAAGTGAGCTCCATTCATGAGTGATCTGTTGGTGTAGCAGGCTGCCATCATGTAAGCAGCCAGGCCGTGCTCCGGTGCTGAGGCTGTTTTGACGCTTTGCATTATCTTCAGCAGTTCTGTGGTTTGTATACAGCTCCATTCACAGTCTGCTCCAAGTCAGAGTATATAAAATAGGTTGGAATATATGAAATTAGTCTGCTAGTGATCTGTTTAGTCACTTGTCCTTTTTGCTACCCAGGTAGCTGCTGCAACAGCTGCCTGGCATTGTTCTAGCTCTGTGTTTCTACAGTTGCAGTAGTATCTGTGCCCTGTTCCTGCATCTGGCTTTGTTAGAGCAAGGATGAACGGTCACAGTGCTTGGTATTTGTAACATGATAGAAAGCACAGCAATAACAGCAGAGTGGCAAGGCCCTAGGCTGCAGCAAGTGAGGGTTTGCTCAAATGCAATGGCTGCGAGTATAAAAATAAAGGAAATAAGCTGCTTACCTTCAGAAGGCTTCAGGGATCTCCAGCAAGGTACCCTCACCTCCACCGCCAGCCCTTAAATGAGGTCTAGGAAGGGGTGAATCCTGGCTCCACCTCTTGCAGTCACTCAGGTACATTGCATGCACCTGAGCTGCTCTGGGTTGGCCCTGCCTTCCCACCAGGTGCTCAATCACTGGTCCAGGCTGTGACTTAGCATTTCCATTATACTATTACTTGAGGTACCAGAGCTCATGTCGTAGAACGAGAGCGGGCTTGAGAAGCCGACCTTTTCAATATAAGTAGATGAAACATCACTGTTGCTTGAAGGTTAATGGGATGGAGTCCAGCATCTGCGTGCGCTAATTCTGTAACTGACTTTCCTGTTGTCTCTCCTTGTATCCGTGTATGATATCATAACTGCCCTGATGTGGGATAGCTGCCTGGGGGGCTAGGCAGGGGGAGGATATCGCTGTACTGCCATGCGCTGTGACCTCCATCTGGCAGCCAGTGTCCCTGCTGACGGACAAGGAAGTACACACAAGTCCCTGCTTTGCTTTCTACCTCCTCCTGCTGCTGGGGGGGATGTGGTGGATGGGGCTGGTAATAGAGCCTCTGAGGGTGGTCCTGTACGGAGCCAGGAGTTGGAGTTGATGATCAGGTCAGCCAGGATGGGGCTCTGAGCTCCCGATCTAGTGTAGGTTTCCCTATTCGCTGCAGGGGAGTTGGACCAGATGGCCTTTATGGGTCACTTCCAGCTCAAAAACGATTCTACGATCCTTGTGGGTCCCTTCCAGCCGAGGATCTTCTGTGATTCTTTCTTCTTGAAAGAAACACCTGTGTGACCGTCCTGAACACATCCAAAGAAGGACTTGAGAGAACAAGACCCAGGTCTGGAGAAATGCTGCTGCCTTCCCACAGCAGCAAGGAGGCCATGCGCTGGTGTGGCTGATGGTCACAGGGGAATGTGCAGGCTCTCACCAGCCCTAGGGGCGAGCAGCCAGTTGTGTAATCTTCAAACAGATGTGAATGTCCTCTCCGTGCAAATCCTTTGTGTTTCCATCGTGTCTTCAGGAATGAATTGATACCCTGTAGTAAAACGGAGCATCTTGGTCTGTTGCGGATCGGAAAAGCAATAAGAAAACTCAAGCAACTGACAAGAAATGATGTAGCCCTCTGGATGGGGAGGGAGGGGAGGGCTTGATTAAAAGAAACAAACGGCAGAGCTTTTGAATCTTGCTATATGCTCATAGCAGGTAATTCCAGTATGAGCCATCTCTCTTTGTCAGCTGCTCAGGGGCACTTCTCATGGAAAGAACAGTCAGTCTAAAAGTGCAGTTACTTGGCTAAGTATTCTTGGATAGAAAGCTTCCTGGGAGGGAGCAGGTAGCTTTCTGTAAGAACCAAAATCTTCCCTTTTTTTCCAACTTGTTTCCCAGGCACCTAATCTAATCTATCCAAAACAATTCTCTGTCAGCCCGGGCTCACGTATTTAAAACAGAAAACCAACACAGCACCGTGGAGAGGAATGTGTTGTGACAGTTTAATTTGCCGCTGAAATACGGTCACCTCTGGGGTAATTCAGAGAAACCATAGAAGAGCGGATGATAAAGCTGTGCAGAATGGGAGGTGAGTAGCGGGAGGCTGCAGAGGGAAGATGCCTATGTAGAAATGTAATTCCTGGAGTTCTGGTTCATGTTCTTGTTCCTTTGGCTCCGCAGTGGGGCTGTAGCCTTGGCTCTGCATCACACTGGTGGTGGCTGGCTCTAGAGATCAACTGGAGTCAGAACGGAAGGTGGAGTATCTCAGCACGTCACAGGCTGTCTTTTTATTGAAGCTTATGGTGCTGAATGCGTACATAAAGGATGAGTCTTTTGGTGTGCTTGCAGATGGAAAACGAAGAATAGCTTCTGCCTGTGGAGATGAGGAAAGGTCCGTGCCCGCAGAGCCAGCAGTGCAGCGAGCTCCCTGTTGGCAGAGGGCAGGCGTGGAGATGGGATTTCAGAAAGCCATCTGGGTGGTTCTGCGGTGTGTGACATGAGCCAGCACTTTAAATACACACATTGCTGCTGCCCTCGGGAAGCCCTTCAGGTCCCAATCTCCTGCACTGTAGCTCCAGGTGGAAGCCAGTTGGTTCATCTTATGCTTTGTAGCAATTAAATAACGTCGATTTCAGCAATAAATAGTGGCACCGTGGGGGAGATCTGCAGGGTCTAAAGACTGTGGGAGTGCCTGCACCCAGTCCTTGTTGGGGACTAGTGAAGGCCCAGGGCTGTGGCTGACAGCTGGCGCATGCAGCTGGACAACCACTGGTTGCTCCTTCTTAGCTTGGCTGGCTCTGCGGGTGCCTGTTGAGACTCAGACATAAGGAGAATGATGGTTAAAATCTGAGGTAGGAGCCCACAAACCCGTCAGTGATCGTACACTGGGATGGATGCAGAAGAAAAAGCTCTGCCACCAGGAAGTCGTCCTTTCAGGGAGCTAATTCAAACTTCTCTTTGTCCTTTGAACCCCTTCGGTAGGTAAATGTCATGCAGTTCCATCTATGCTTTTTTGTCTATTTGAGTTGAGGGCTTAATGCAGCGACTTATTCTTCATTCATCCTGCTGTCAGGGAAGTTATTCTGCCTGCAGTCCCTGTTTGAGCTTAGTTTTCTTATTTTCTGTAACACTAGGTCTGATGGCTTTGCAGATCTTACAATACCTCCTCCATCTCCTCCCTGGTCAGTCTAGCAGCACCACAGCTCCATTTAATGCGTGCTCTCTGATTTGGCTTCCTGCCCCCAGACTCATTATTTTGCCTTCGTCTGTATTGAGCTCCAGTGCTGCCAGCCCCAAAGAATCATATATCTCAGAAGTCACGAAAAGGAGATAGGTCTGAAAATCCCAGGTCTCCTCCTGGTGTGTGCAGATTGCACGTTTCTGCAGCCATCCCCCCAACCCTGCTGTGCGTGTGCATCCCTCTCTGCCCATCCCATCAGGGCCCTGTGGTTCTCACTGCACAGAGTGCTTGCCCCCTGGGACTATTCCCACTCCTTTTTTGTTCACGCAGAGGCAGGTTGGGACCTGCAGCTCTGCCTCCTCTTCACCGGGCTGGGAGCCCCTGAAATGACTTGGATCCATTTGGAATATCGTCCCAGGGAGTGTTCCATTGCAGAGTTCTCTCTGCAGTGGGTATTTCAGAGCCCCTCTTCTACCATCTGAAGTGTGGTGTTACCTTTGGGCCTTGGAGACTGGGAGTGCTTTCATGTTGGGTGCAGCGTGAAACGTGAGATGATCCCTCTCTGCAATGATCCCTCTCTGAAAAGTGCTCAAGCAAAGTGCATGGTAAGAAACATCAGAGCGCAATTCACCTCTTTAGATGTTGACGCCTAACATCTCCGCTGCTTCCCTTTCGCCTCCATATGTATGCAGCGGGGGAAATGAGAGCTTTCATCTCGTCCTAATGCAGATGTCTGATACCAGCCAGACAGATTGCACCTGTCTCTTCTCATTGATTGCAAAGAGGCTCCAGATGATGGGCTCTCATGTAGGTGTCTCTCTTGTAGGTGAGGTGAATCCCACGCTGACTGGCTGCATCAGGCTGGTTGCAGTAGCACAAAGAGAGAGCGCAGCTGCTGAATGCAGTCTGTCCTTGCCTTAGCTGCGAATTGTCTTATCTTATAGGTAAACCCATCCCTCCTCTTTGCTCGAGAAGCTACGTTTCATTTCATAGAGTCATTAAGGTTGGAAAGATCATTAACATCACCAAGTCCAACCCCCAGACCATCCCCACCACGCTCACTGACCACATTCCTCAGTGCCACATCTGCATGGATCTTGAGCACCTCTGGGGACAGTGACTCCACCACCTCCCTGGGCAGCTGTGCCACTGCACCACCACTCCTCCTGAGAAGAGATTTCTCCTGATATCCAACCTGATCCAACCAGTTCCGTGCTGGCCAAGAGCTGGAAGGACATCATTCAGACAGCAGTCAGAGGGTGCAGTTACACACAGATGTGGGTGCTCCAGGGTTTAGTGGGTGAAACCAACGCCTCCTAACACTGGAGTACTGTTAGGTGCCCTAATGGTGATGGGGCTGCGAGGGAGGTGGAGCCAGTTTCTGTAGTTTTGTTTTCCATGTAGTCTGCTGGGAGCAGCTGGAGGTGACTGAGAGCTGTTCATAAAAGAACTGAGAAATGAGGCTGAGCCAACTGGGAGAAATAAAGCCTGGTCGCCTGGGGAGAATTTTCTTGACTGGCTGAGTTTCCTCTTTGATTGGAAGCACTTGTTCCATCATGTCTTCTCCTAGGGAAGAATTAGCCAGTGGCAGAAACGTGATGCACCGGGTGTTTTAGGAGTGAGAACCTGTCTGCAGCGAGAGCCTGCAGAGCTCAGCCTGCAGAGCTCAGCCTGAGTCCCTGTGCTTGCAGTTGGCCTGGAGCCTTCTGCGTGTGCACAGCGGGGCAGGGTGCTGTGTCAGGGCTCCTTACCCTGTATCATGTCTGTGTGCTTAGCATCAAATCCTACAACCTCTAAGAAAACCATTGTTTTGTACCCCACCTTTCTGGTGACTGAAACACTAATTCCTGCAAGTTCAGGCACCCAGAAGTCAGTGTTCGGTTCCAGAGAGCCTCAGTAGGCGTACTGGGTGCATCATGGTCGCTTCAAACCCTTCGACCGTGGTTCTCCACCAGTGTGCGAGGAGCCCTGGGTGCCTTCTGAAGAGCCTGCAAGAGCCACACAGTAAAAATGAGAACTGTTAAAATGTATTGCTGAGGAGTCTGCATGGGAGTGCTGCGAGGACTTGGCGACTGATACGGGTAGAAGAGCACTGCTCTACAGTGAGCGTAACCTGTGCAGTAAAAAACCAAATGTCACAGCCATAACGAGCCCAGTAAGAAAGCTAGAAATGTCAAAGGGATTGCCAGTGCCTTTGCAATCACAGAGAATTTGTTAGGGGAAAGATTTCTGGCTGACCCCAGCTTGAAAGCACACATTGCATGCTGCAGAGAAAAGCACAGAGTGCCTTACGTTCTGTTATATGGTATCTTCTTGCTTTGCAAGACGCCTGACCTCTCCCTGCTCTCCTACCCAGCCACACGTGTGCAGGACAAGCTCTTCTGCTCTACAGCCCTGGCTTCTAGGGGAGCGGAGGTGCCTGTATAGCCAAGAGGGAGGGTGTGTGAAACCCTTCAGGAGGCTTTGGTTCAGGAAGGAAGGTGCGTAAGGTGCGTCAGAGCCTCGTAGTTGAAACCCGCAGTGTGTGTTTAGCTCCAGTAATTTTACTGCTGTCCCTCTCCTCTTGAACTTTGGTACAATAAATAGTGGCCATGTTTGAGAAGCGCCCTGGCAGAGAGGCATCTGGCACAGCATCTGGCGTTTGCTGCTCCATCCACGCTTCCCTGCAGTTGCTTCACGTGGGCTTTCTGCCTGGCTGCTTGTGGGTGCATCATCTGTGACACTGAGCGGCGTGTGGCTGCCCCTTTTCCTTGCTCATCTACGGTAACTGCTTCATGGTTTTGCCACACAGGGGAAATAACAGTGAGGGCCCGAAGAGACGTTACCTCTGGGTTTTGGTTTGCAAAAGGAGAGCTTTCAGCCTGGAGCTAACAGCCTGCTGGGGTTGCCAGCAGTGTGGTGCTGTGCAGTCGTTGCTGAGAGCAAAACCTGGATTCCATCCTGGGAGCATTTCCGTGCTAGTTGCAGCTGCAGCCTCTCTGCTCCGGGACGTACTGCTTCAGAACAGTGCTCCCTGCTTGTTATTTTTTGCCACTGGCAGCACACTCACTGCCTTGTCTGTGGCAGAGGATTTGTAGGTCTCTAGGTGATGTGTAGCAGCTTCCCTTGGCTCTCCCAGCCGATAGGCACGTGTGCTGGCATTGGAAAGCTGACGGGAGAAACCAGGATCTGTAAGTCTTTCCCAATGGTATGACCTTCCTAACTAATTTCTCTTGTTTAGTTCCCAAATAACGTGTGCGTGTACCTAAATCTAGGCAGGCAATGCTCAGAAGGCACATTGCAGGGGGGTTGAAACTAGATGGTCATTATTGTCCTTTTCCACCCGGGCCATTCTGTGATTCTATGAAATAATGTAATGCGTTGGAGTTGCACGTCGGTGTCCAGAGCAGAGTTGACCTTGTTGCACAAAGGATGTTCTTAGGGTTTTAAAGCCTTTAGTGTGGCAGCAAGGGAGGAAGGCTCCCAGCGCAGATAAGCCATATTCCTTCCAATGCTCTACCAAAGGCTCCTTTGGTTTTTGATTCAGCTCTGCAAATACCGTCTGGTGGCTTCAAACTGCATAAGCAGTAGGCTGGTATTATTTCCCCTGCGAAGGCTGGAGGGAGGGAGAGAAAATTAAAGCAACTTGTCTCAGCCAGAGCCAGCTTTGTGGTGTTACAAGAGTGTCTCTGTGGAGCCCAGCAAGAGGTCTCTGCCTTATCTGGCTCAGTACTGTGCCAGTTGCACAACGCTCCCAGCCCCTAGATGCACATATTTTTGCAGGGATGGCCCCAGTTGCCCAAGTAGAGCGTTTGCTCAGATTCTCATGCTTTGCAATTACTATAAGCTTCTCGTGAGAGAAAGAAGGGGGAGTGGTGCCAGGTGTTTTTTTTTCCCCTCTCCCTATTGTTGTTCCTTATCAGCTGGCTGCTTTGAAACGAGCACGTTGTGGTTTTCCTTCAGGAGCAATATGTCGCTGCAAATGCTGCTTCAGAGAGCTTCCAGGAGTGCTGTGTGCCGGTGGCTGTGGGCAGGGAGCAGACGGGTCTTGGCACTGGGGATCTGCACCAGTGAGCTCAGCCCGGTGCAAGCCTGTGCCCATTGGGCCTGGCAGGGCCGGCACATCAGCATTCCTTCTGGCACTCAGCAGCATGGAGCTGCCTCGCTCTTCGTACCGTTGCAGTGGGATGTCATTGAGGGATTTGGAACCTTGTGCTTTGCAAATAAGACCTCTGTTAGAGCTGTGCCTGACACTAACATGGCTCTTGGTTGGAGGCATTGGTGCAAATTCTCTCCTGAGCTCATGGGAGAAAAGGGTAATTCTCACCACGTTCGTACAGGTACAAAGCCAGAAGATGTCTGTACCTGGACAGCTTTCTTGAATGGCACACTTTGTTTTAGGTACAGCAGCAAAACCTTGAGTAAGCCCCCTGTAGCCTGCGGTCTCCTGCTTTTTCTGGAGTATACTGAGCATGCTCTGGTTGCTTATCTTCAAATATAGAGTGGTACTGAAGGTAAAGAGAGTATGACTTGTGACAGGCCAGCAGAACTTCACCCTTCTGCGGGCTGTAAGTGGGTATCTACCTTATGGATGGATGGTGGGTGTCCCAGGATGTTCTCACCACCTCTCCTAGGGCACCAAGAGCCCGGGTCCAGCCAGCCAGCTCTGGTTTGGCACACGAGTCTTACCTGAGGTGGGACAGGAGAGGTGCATCCATGGCCTCTTTTCCCAGGTAACCAGTGATAGGGTAAGAGGTAACGGCCTGAGGATGCTCCAGGGGAGGTTCAGGTTGGATATTAGGAGAAATTTCTTCTCAGAAAGAGTGGTGATGCATTGGCACAGGGAGGTGGTGGGGTCACCGTCCTCAGAGGTGTTTGAGAACCATGGAGACGTGGCATT
>PPHD01023354.1:0-12490 GCA_002909625.1 Bambusicola thoracicus
GTGCCATTATTTCGGACATCACACTGGGAAATGTGTGTCCATCTGTGGCAGTGCAGGGCTTGGCTGGGCTGTTTCAGTACAGGAATATGTTGTCCCTCCCCTGCCTTCTGATTTCCCAGGATCTTGCCCCACGGAGGTTACCTTGATCAAGGCGTACATCAGCGTGTGCAGCAGAGGGATGATGTAATGCCTGTAGTCACCTCGCTCTGCCTGCGGGACCAAAAGGCGCAGTCAGCACTGGGGTGCCCACCACAGCCCCAAATGGGTGCAGGGTGATGCTCCTGGGGCTGGGGGAGCTCTGTGGGCTGTTGGGGTGGGCAGGGTGTCCTTGGGGGTGGGGGAAGGTCCTGCCTGGAGGGCTGCCCATGTTGGCCACGAGGGGTGAGCGGTGGACCACCAAGGGCACAGAATCCACAGTGGGAGGTGGCAAAAAGTTTCCATCTGAGCTCACCGGGGAGTGCTTTTTTGTTGCCTCCCCCCCCCAAAAAAAAAACCCCAAGAAACTCAAATGGGAAACACAAAACCTCTGGGAACCCTCTGGGAAGGGCTTGTGTTGTGTTTGGTGGGTGTGGGAGCAGAGTGGTGAGGGAGGAGGGATGCTCCCACATCCCAGGCTGTGGGAAGGCAGCTGGGAGCTCCCACACAGCTCCAGCAACAGCTCCAGATAGACCTGATTTCCTCCCCAAAACCTCATGGATCCTCACTGCAAGAGGGAAGGGGCAATGCGTTACCTAGTGTGCCCAAATGGAAACAGGGCTGCTGCAGCATGAAGGTGCTGCGCGCTGCTGATGCTGCCCCATGCTTGTGTAGCTCTGCAGAGCAGATATAAAAGCATAGCAGGGCTGGCAGAGCCTTGCCGTGGTGATGCTGGTGCTCGGGGTCTCCTCCCAGCACCTCTTTTCAGGGATGATGCGCTGCTGTTGGATCCCAGCTAAATGGAACCGATGGCAGCAAAGCTTTAGAAATGATCGATGAAATGAGTAAGGTTGAATTGCTGAGGCCAGCTAATCCCTGGGCAGAGCCCTGGAGGAACTCGAGCATGAAATTGCTGAGTTATTATCGGTGGTTGGTGCTGAGTGCTCAGGGCTGCTGCAGTGTCAGGGGGCTGAAAAAGCATAATACTGATTTCCAGGGAGAGCTTCAGGGAGACAAAGGGAATTACAGACCAAAAGGACTGACAGCCTTCTGAGAATAAGAACAGCAGAGGGATAACAGGGAGGAGTAAGGGTGGCTGACATGGCTCTTGCAGGGGAACGCAGACCTCAGCCCCAAAGGGGGGCAGAGGGAGGTGAAGGCAGAGGGGTCTCTGCAAATGAAGGCGATGGATGCTCACAAAGGTGACAACACACCCGACCACATCATCACTGCTGCAGGTGCTGCCGGTGCTGAAGGTTCACCCGAGTTCAGGAAACGAGGAGACGCATGGGTGAAACACAAAATCCATCCGCGGGTTTCTGTGCGATGCGCCCAGGACAGGATATGGGGCAAGGTGTGACACCACGCGGAGGAAATGAGTGGCAGGGAGAGAAACTTCCCCGGTACCTGCGACCGCAGGGCGGCGTGGGGGTGGCTGGAAGGGCTCTTCATTTCGCTGTCTGTGGGCTGCAAACATCACCTGCCCTGGGTTCTGAGGCTCCAGTCCCTACAGCCTCCTTCCCCTGGGCTTGTCCTGCCTGGGATGGATGAAGCCCCACGGAGATGAGATCCCCCACCCGCAGGGCACTGTGAGGCACTCACCCTCTCCAGCTCTTTCACCAGGATCCGGACGAGGATGGAGCTGTTACTGGGATTCTGGTCAATTTTTTTGTGCAGGGTCCATCGCAGCATCCCTGAGAGGTGAGAAGGGGGGGAGGTGAGGCTGCCCTACGGAGCAGTGAACTGATGGATGGGGAGATCTGGGTGCTGCAACCACTGCCCACGGGGATCTCTCCCCCAGCTCAGCGTGGCTTCTCCACCCTCTGCTTCACCCAGTGACCCTCAGCAAGGGATGGGGCGTGCTAATTGGATCTAATGAACTGCAAAACATCCCATGCACTCCCAGTAAAATCAATGCCCCAGAATGAATTAAGCTCCCCAAGGCTCCAGCAGCCCAGCTGCTCCCTCAGGCCGAGCGCTATTCCCTATCACGGCGACGAAGGGATTGCAGCTGACTCCCCAGCAAAGAGCTGAGCAGTGTGTGGTCAAGCAGCGGCCCCGCAGGGACAGGCTGGTAAATTCCAGTTGGATGGGGCTGCTCCGGGGGCTCACCTCGGTCACGCTGGCAGGCGGGGTGGTGGCCGTCCAGCTCGCGCAGCAGCGTGCAGACACGGCGCAGGATGTCCGACTCCACCTCTGCAGGGACAAGGAGGGCATGAGCAGCCTGAGCAACCCAGGGACGGGAGCAGGGAAACCCCGGGATGGGTATCGAAGGCATCAAATTTGGCTGAGCCCCAGTGGCAACCGGTCAGAGCCATGGGGCAACCATATCCCGCAGGCATGGAGCCATGCTGAGAGCAAAGCTTGTTCACAGGGACGTGGTGGCAGAGAGGCTCTGCTCTGCATGAGCTCTGAAGAGCCTCTCTCATTGGGAAAAAAGAAACA
Organism: Bambusicola thoracicus; assembly: GCA_002909625.1. Taxonomy (NCBI): domain Eukaryota; kingdom Metazoa; phylum Chordata; class Aves; order Galliformes; family Phasianidae; genus Bambusicola; species Bambusicola thoracicus. The sequence goes on from PPHD01023354.1 coordinate 2,581, forward strand.
ATCACATATTAAATACAGAAGCTGAAGGACCCAAAAGCAACGCTTGGCACTACGAATGAGCAGAAAGACCTCTGCAGTTGAGCACCATACGGATTCAGCCTCATCCCCATCCATCATAGAATCACAGAATGGTTGGAGTCGGAAGGGACCCCTAAAGGCCACCCGGTCCCATCCCCTGCACTGAGCAGGGACACCCACAGCTCCATCAGTGCTCACAGCCCATCCCCTCACCTTGGCAGGGATGGGGCACCACCACCTCTCTGGGCAACCTGTGCCAGCACCTCACCCCTCACAGTGTGAACCCTAGGGGTGTTTTCCTTATAGCCAACCTAAGTCCGAAACCATTTCCTCTTGTTCTACAACACAGACCCTGCTCAAGAGTCTGCCCCCTTCCTTCTTACACCTCCCATGAGAGCATCTCAATGACTCAGTGATAAGGGCTCTCTTTCAGGCTCCCCAGCCCACAGTTGCCCACCCAGGGCCCCGAGCATCCCCAGGCACACACAACAGAGCTCGGACTGCCGCCCGCTCCCCGTGCACGTCAGCAGTGAGCCGCATCCTTCCCATGGCCAAAAATAAACGTGAAAACCTCAGAGCTGATTTGGGGTATGACTTGTTCCTGTGGTGAGGACTGCTGCTCACGAGGGAGCTCGTGTGTCAGCGCCGGCACAACGCAGCTGTTAAAGCCATGTGAGGGATTGGGTAGGAGACACTGATTCCCTGACCCTAACCCTAACCCCAACCCTAAACCTAGCCCTGCCTTTACTGCTCAGTTTTGCCCCCAAATTTGCCCATCCCCCCCACACCCTCTTCAGCCACAGCTCCATCTCCCCAAGCATCAGGGATGGCTCAGGGCAATGGTGCGCTGCTCTTTGCCTACAGGAAATGAGAGGCAGCCCGAGTGATGCTGTGGAAGCACTGTGCTCAAGGACCACAACCTCCACACCTCCTTGCATGGCTCTGCAAAGGGATAAAGCCGACAGGGCTGGGGCTGGGTGGTGGAGCAGGGCCTTGGGCTTCCCAAGGAGCAGTGACCGGGAGAGGGGAGCTGGGAGCCATAGGAAGGGACAGAAGGGAACTTCCCATTCTTTTTCATTTGTGTATATTTGTAATGACGACAGGAAGCTTCTCCTGAGGCTGATACAAACACTGCGTCCTCTCTTCCTAAATCAAAGCGCCTGCAGCCGTGGTGCACCGCCATTTCTTCAAGGGGAGCGAAGCATGAGACCACTGCTCCCACACAAACAAGGGGCACTTTGATCTATAAATGCTCACAGCTTACCAGCAGCAGCAGGAGAGGCTTATACACGAGATAAAATAGTTCAGCATCAATATCCTGTCGATAAAATGTGAGATTGTGCCAGGATGCATATCTGATCTGCTCTCCACCCACCTGCGCTCTCCATGGCTGGGCCGGGGTTGCAGCAGAGCATGGGCACGGCTGCAAGGCTGCTGAGTGCACGGCTGCTGCTCACTGCACACGGGCATGGCCTCGGGTCCGGGGTCTCACCTGCAAAAAGCACAGGGCGCTGTCAGCTGTACTGGCAAAGGCAGGGCAGGGAAAGGGAGCCCAGGGCAGAGGGCACTTGGCACTTAGCCCTGGGGCACCAGCTTGGTGTTTGTTGGGGAAAGGCTCAGCTCGGAGCTGAACCCAGAGGAGCACTTGGTACCCACAGCAAGGAGGATGGGCATCGCCATGCGGGGCATTGCTGGGGGTCTTCTTCTCCTCAGGAGTGAAGGAGAAATGTTTGGGTTTAAGTCAAATTGAGTCCAAAACGCAAAGTCCAAGAGGACAAGGAACAGATGAAAAAGGCAAGCGGAACTGCCCTAAGGTAACCTGCCCAGCACCCCAGAGAAACAAACCCCAGCAGAGCTCAGGAGCAAGCCGTGCTCCAAAGCCTGCTGTTGGACAGCACAGAATCGCAGAATCATAGAATCACCAAGGTTGGAAAGGACCTCCAATACCATCCAGTCCAACCACCCACCTACCACCAACGCTGCCCCACTAAACCATGTCCCTCAGTACAACATCTAAGGCATCCCTTGCCATCAAGCACTGTTCTCTCCAACAAAAGAGGAAAAAGAAAGCAGGGAGGAAAGCAGGGATGTTCCCCTGTGACATGGCACCCTGTGCCCACCCGTGGGACCCTCAGTCCTCCAGGTCCCTCCAGGCACCATCAGGCCATCAGCCCATACTCTTCCTCACATCCTTGCTCTATTTAGGCTTCGTTCCCCCCAGAGATCCTAAACCTGTAATCACCCATCCCCAAACGCAGAGCATCCTGCTGGGCAGCTCCTGGCCCCAGTGACGCCCACCGGAGCGCGTGGTGCTCCCACTCCTCCTTGCTACGAGCACCACACAGCATGGCAGAGATGGGCACGGTGGCTCTCAGCCCATTATTTCCTGCAGGAAAAAAGTCCCCGGCGAGGGGCCAGGTGCATGCAGTGCTCCTTGGTGCCCGCCGAAGCGAAACGCGTGTCGGCTGTGAGCGGCGCCGTGGCTTTCCACATCCGCGTCCCACCTGCCCACGCGTGGGAGGGGACCCAACGTGCAGCGCTCACTTTCCAGATTTAGAACAGGACCTGGGCTGAGGTGAGTGGTTCCAGACCCACGGAAACGTGCTTCTCGTTCTCCTGCCCGCTCTGCTCTGCTGTTGTCCTTGCTGCCCGCACAGCCTGGAGGTGGGACACGCAGCCATGCGTGCTCCAAGGATGCAGCTCCCCAGGAAAATGCTACCAAAAGTGCCCCAAACTGAGCTCCAGTGTGTTCTGAGTCCAGCAGGACAGGCAGATGTTATGTGAAAAGAGGCACCGAAGGGCACAGGGAGAAGGCGTGGGGTCAGCCTGCTTCCCACCAGCACCAGCTGCCGGTCTCTGCTCATCCCGACCATAACCAGCACGGGGTCCCTGCTGGGCAGAAACCACTCTTTTTCACAGGGGACATTTTCTGCCTGCTGTGCTCCCCAAGGGTACCAAGAGGCAAGGAGGGAAGGGACATGGGCTGAAGATGGGAAGAGAAGGATGGCACCAGGCCCCTGCGTCATGCCCTCTGCACCAACCCAGCCCAAACCCAAACCTGACAAGAAGGGCTTTGAAGAGGCAGGAGCCCACGCTGCAACCAGGATTCAATTCCCCCTCTGTGTAGAGCTGTCACAGACAGGAGCCCAAGCTTTCTTTTTTTGGAGAAGCAGCAGAGAGATAACCCAATTTGCCTGCACAGAGCCAACACAACCGATGGGGAAAGATGAAGACACCAACCTCCACAGACCCAGCACACTTGGTCTGCAGTCCTTCAGATGAGGCTTATTACTGCCACAGCCACGTCCTCTGTCCCTCACCCATGCAGATGCAGGCTGTTCCCAGGCAGCTTTCGAGTGGCATCAATGAAGCCAGGTTGATCTGTATCAGGTGACCATGGTGCCATGGTTCACACCCTGGAGGGAGGCTGCCAGCCCATGCTGGGCTTGGCATCTGGGTAGGAGGGAAACCTTGGCCATCACCAGAAGCCAAGTGTCCCTGCAGGGCCACAGGAACCATCTCAAGCACCAGTGCCACACTCAGAGCCATTGATTTGGGTAACAATGCATTTTAGCAGATGTGCACAACTGCAGACATCACTGCTGCAACACCAGTGCTGGTGTCAGGGCAGTGGGTGATGCCGCACCATGGCACCCATTAATGGGGTCCCCAGTGCTGTGCCAGGATCTGCCCCCAGCACCCATACCGCATCCCTCTGCCTTCCCCAGACACAGCAGCCACAAATGGAGATCCCCAGCTGGCAGACTCAGCCTGAGAGAAAACACCATGGGCTTTCCCGGCACCCTGCCATGCAGGCTGGTGGCACCGACCCCATCTCACCCCCACCCACACCTCCAAACTGCACAGGGGGACCCATGAGGAAGACCCCATCCCCTGCCTTGCTCCGGGCCGCACTCACCTCCCGCTGTGTCCTCCCAGCTCCCGGCATCACCGCGGGGCGCAGGATGGGCTCATGGTGAGGAGGAGGAGGGTGCGACGGGGCAGGAGCCGGCAGCCAGCAGCGGTGCTGAGCCCTGCTGCGTGTGCACGTGTGAGAGCTCGCAGCTCAGCGGCCACAAGCCTGGCCCAGAACAGGAAGGGCTGATGGGCCCCAGGCAGCCACGGCCGTGGCTGAGCTGAGGGGAAATGCGACAGCGCGGTGCAAACGCCGGCCCTGCAGAAGTGCTCGGTTCCCCGAGTCACACCACTCCTCTTTCTGCCCCCTCCTCCCCACGCATCTCTTCCCTTCCCTGCAGCAGCCACCAGACACATCTCATCCCGTAACTGGTTATTTTGCTGTCTGCCAGCTCAGCAAGACCAGCGGCTTCTCCGCGCTCATCCCACTTCTCTGCAGAGCTGCCAAGCCCTGCTTCCTCTGTGCGGTTCTTAAAATACCTGCGGCATCAGCTGGATTTTAGTTCATTTGCAGGGAGAAAAAAATGAGCGGAGAGGGTGAGAAGGAAACTCGCATCCCTCCCTCCGGTTTCCAACAGCTATGAGGCTTTTAGAGGTGAAACCTGCACGACTCCAAAGCCGCCTCTCCCAGGAGCTGAGGTAGCGATGGGAGCCATCTGGCTGCATTGAGAGAAATGAGGAACTCCGCAGTGAAAGCACGGTTTGCCCCAGAAACAGGCCGATAAGATCATGGCTGAAGAGGCTTTGCAGCCTCATCTTCCTCTTCTGACCCTGCAGGGTGCCAGCAGCAGTGTGAGCAGAGCACCAGCAGCCCTATGTGCGTGTGGGCATCACAGACAGTCCTGTAGGTCACCAGAGGGCTTCACTGACAGGCTGGGGGACCCCGGGGGCATTGATTCCCCCCTCAGCTCCCATACGTGGCTCTCCTAAGCTCTGGAGTGGGATTGGAAGCGCTGTGGCAGAAGGATGGAGATGTGCCCACTCACATGAGCCATCCCAGCCCCAATGAACTCAGTGGGGTCACTCAGCTGTCCCCAGCAGCACTCGTCTTGGGGATGCGTGGGCTCCCAGAAAGACCTGCTGCTCTTTTCACGGGCCACCAAGAGCTGGTAGAAACTGCTCAACACACAGACCTCGAGGGGAGCTGAGATGCCACCCATAGGAGGAGCGAAGCAGAAGTGCCCAGCTCCATGGAGGAGAGCCCAGGCCCAGAGGGAAGCCCTGGGAAGCTCAGCCACTCCATCAGACCTGCTGAGCACGGCCATCCTGGACATCCCCTCCCTCAGCTCTCCCATGGATGCAGGTGACGGAGCAGGGCAGGTGCAGCCCACGCTGCACACACTTCTGCTCCCCCCGCGTTATATTTAGTCCTGCTCTAAAGACAGTCTCTCCACGCCTCCTGCAGCCCTTCATTTGGTTACACGGCTCTGCCCGAGGCTTCCTGAGGCTCTTTATCAGCTCAGTGACAGATGCTTGCTAGGAAAAAACCCCATGTACTGCACAGGAACGGGGCAGCACCGCGCAGTGCTCTCAGGAGATGGCAAATAATGGTATGTGTTCTGACCCACTGGATAAACACAGCGCTCGAAACAGCAAAAACACGCAGCAGGTTTGGTAAAGTCTGTGAATACATTTCAAGAATGCCCCCAAAAATCATCCCTCGAAGCAGGGTTACAAACACAGGGTCCCACATCCCACTGGTTTTGGGGGTGTGTTCCTCTCTTTCTGTGGCTTTATTTATGTTTTAGGAAAAATATTAAAGATTGATATGTTTTCTTACCCATATGTCAACAATACCGCAGGGTTAGCAAGGAAATCAATGACACAAGGGTTGCTCCAAAAGTAATGCCTCCTGTTTTATGATGTTGGCCCACGATGTCAGAGGCGGTTGTTGGTGGGATGGCAGTAGAGGTTGAACCTTCCCACCAATATCCTGTTAGATGTTGTTGCTGTGTGACAGAGGGAAGTAGAGGGGCACTCTGACACAAAGACACCTGGCATGGAAGTGCAGATGAAGCAAAGGGGGAGAACTGAGTTCCTCCACATGGAAAGAACAGATAGGAGGCATTACTTTTGGAGCAACCTATGATGTAATTCATCTACAGTCAACGCATGCCAGGCAAGCCGAGAGGCTGGACACCCATGGGGTAGGAAAAGCCATCACCATCCATGCTCCAGCTTCTGTCCATGCCACCATCACCTCAGCCCCACAGCAACCAGAGCTGGGAAGGGCACGCAAGGACCACGGGCAGCAGTGAGTGAGCTGCTCTGCAATGGAGCGTCCCAAGGAAAGATGGGGTGTGTGTTGGGCTGGGGGGGACACGGAGCACATGTCCCCATTGGGAACCAACAGATGTAGCCATCGCAGAGCAGAGCAGAACTGGCCACCCCCTCGCTGCCCCCTTGCCCCAATGGCTGCCTCCAGCCAGCTCAGTTACCAACTCAGTTACTTCTGACACAGCGATGCTGTGTCTGGTGTTACCCAGAGCTCTGCGTCCTTCCAGCACTGACAGCCAGCCAACGGGGGTTGTCCCTGCAGGAGCTGAGTGCTGTGACCCCAACCCAACCCACCTGCCCGGTATCACATGGCGGCACTGCCCAGACAGACCCCCAAATCCCCAAATCCCCAAATGCTGTGCTGGGATCCAGGGTCACGTGCCAATGCTACAGTGAGATCCACCAGCACAGCACATCAGAACCTTCTCCGTAGCCATGCAGAGCTGCCAGCACTGGGCTGCCCTGCTGCACAGCTTGGGTGGCACCCTGGGACCAACGCAGCCCCTGTGCAGGGCAGCAGCAGCTCCAGGCTCCACCAAGGACCCAAGCCACAGACAGAGATGCACGCGGAGCTCAGGCTCCATCTCCCCTAAGCACAGGTGTCAGAGTTAAAATGAAAACGACACCAAACAGACACAAAAATCACCTGAAGAGCATGTATGAGAGCCTCACTCCTGTCCCATTCCGATCGGCAGGGGGGGGGATACCCCAGGATAAGCAGCAGAGCCACGCGCAGTCCCTTCTGGCCCCATCTGCAGCCTCAGCTCCTGGCAGGTTGGTGGCTCCAGGCGGCCCCGCAGGAAAGCAGCTGCTCTCCCCAAGGCTCTCCCTGCCAAGGAGACGCGTCCCCAGCTCAGACTCTGCTTCCCAGCAGCACTTTGCTGCAGCTCACCGGCTGCTCCAGCACGGCACGTCCCTGCCAGCAGACCCACAGCACGGGGTGGGCAGGAGGGATCCAACTTAGCCACCGAACCCCCTCAGAGCCCACATCCATCTGTCCACCAGCACCGAACGGCCCTGATCCCGTCCCTAAGGCTGCCGTGGAAATGGAGCTCTTCCTGGACACCAATGGCTCGTTGGAGACTTCCTCACCAACGTCACGTTTCATTTGCTCTAAGGGAAGAAACGAGTTTTCCGGACACATCGGCTTTTTCGATTTAGAGTCTCTCTTTCCATTCCCGGAGTGCACTTTGGATAAACAATCGGAGGGGAAAAAGTTCTGCCAGCATTGCTCACACAGAGTGCTGAGGGGAAACGGGGCGCAGCGCAGCCCTGCAAACCGCGGGCAGTGCGTGGGGAAAGCAGCCTCGTGTTGGCTGCACATCCCTTACCCCTTGCTAGGAAATGTGGGGCTCAAGCAGGAGCTCAGGGCATGGTTGCATCTCACAGCATGCAGCAAACACCCCCAGCAGCACAGGTATGGGCTGAAGAACTGCAGTGGGGCCCCACGAGCAGCACCCACCGCGGCGCAGCTCTCCCAGCAGCTCCTATCCAAACCACGGTTGACGGACGGCGCTGTCTTCAAGGCATGTCACACCTCAGAATAGAACAACGTGACTCAGCCAACTCGGCAGCTGCCTTCTGCACAGCCATTGGCACCAGCTCACAAAAGCAAGAGAGACGGGGAAGAAAGTCCCCAGGGAAGCAAGTCCCAGGAGCACTCACGTCTGGGTCAGGGACACAGCCACGCCAAGGGGCACAGCCACGCCAAGGGGCACAGCCACATCAAGGGACTCCTTGGGTCGACTCCTTCCTAAGGACTTGGAGATGAGGAGCTGTATTTCTTGCGAAAATCTGAGCTTCTGGCTCTGGGCACATGGGGCTGCAGGGGAGGAGCGCTGCCACCGCATCCCAACCATGAGCCCACACAGCAATGACTGATACTGCTGCTCCTGCTGCACCCACCCCACGTCCCATGGAGCAAAGGGAGCTCAGGGCACCCTAGAGCTGGGGCACGGGTGTTGCATCCAGGTGGGACAGCATCAGACACGAGGAGCAGGACGGCTCTGAGAGCACATGCAGGACTCTGTGTGGGAAACCACCCCAACAGAAGTGTGGAAATTGGAGCTTCCCCAGCAGAGAGGTGGGCAGGCTGGTGCCTGGAGGTGGGCCGGGTGCTTCCCTGCAGCTCTTATGTGCAAAAGTTAAAAAGGGAAAAAAAAATAGATAGGTAGATAGGTAGGTAGGTAGGTAGCATAAACTATAAGTAATGTTATGTCATGAAAGAACATGAATAGGGCTTCCCATAAGGCCCAGGAAAACCACAGTTTGCTGCCCTATGCCACCACGGGCAGCACAACAGCAGAGTGACCCCTATTTTCTCCCACTGCAGGTGTGGGATGCTCAGCTGTGAGGGCTGAATGATGTCCTTGGATTTGGATCATCCGCAGAGGAACTGCTGGAGAAAGCCTGGGGGAGCCGCGCAGCCACGGCGCAATGCAAGGACCAAATACACACACACACACAAAAGGAACTGTAATGCGCAGAGGTGATCCATCAGTCCTGAAAGCCCAGAGGAGATTGTTTCCTTGCTCAGACTTGGCCAAGAGGCAGAGGGAGAGGCGGTGCTGTGCGGACGAAGGAAGGGCTGCATGGTGCCCCAAGCGCGCAGCGCACCCGGCGGCTCTCGTTGAAATGCAAACCCCCCAGCGCTCCACTTTTCAGTTTCCCTTCCGGACGGGGCTGCTGTCTGCTCCGTGCTGTCACCACAGCCATCGCCATTTAGTGCCGTGACCCAAGGGGCGGCTGAAGGCTGATGGGGGAGCACGCAACCGCTTGGGCGGGCAGGCTGAGTGCGAGCCCACCTGCAGCAGCAGTGGGGCACTGTGCGCCCAGCAGCACCGGGCACCCGGGAGGCCATTCCCACGCCCCCCTGTCCCAGCACCTCCAGTGTTCCCCCCCTCCCACCCCTCGCTCCCCCCGGTAAAAACACCACACCGACCCCGTTCAGCCCTTCCCAGGGATTTTACCTGCAGGGACGCACCGCGTAATCCCCCAATTCCACCCTCTGTGCCCGCGCTGCCCATCCCGGCCCGTACCTGCGTGCCCCGCGGGCTCATCCGGCGCAGCGCGGCACGGCGAGACCCGGAGGTGCCACGGAGGTCCGCTGTGCCGCACGCAGCGGGGCGAGGGCAGCTGTTTTCGAGACAACTTCCTCTTTCAGCCTGAAGCCCCTTAGGGAGAAGCTGCCGTGCCGCGTTCAGCCGCCGCTCTCCGCCCCGTCCCTGCCCCGCGGAGCCGCTCCCGCACCGCACCGCACCGCCCGGGCTGCCCCGCGCCGGGAGCAGCCGGTGTTGCTACGAGAGACAAGGAGGAGTCTGTCCGAGCGGGCGGCTTTCCCAGCTCCAGAGCGAAGTTTTGTGCCGCTGCCAGCGCTAGCATCCCGCCGTGCGCATCTGCTCCGCGCATCTGCAACGCGCGTCTCCTCTCCGCCGCCGTGGAACGGTGCCCCCCGCAGCCCCCCGCTGCCAGCTGTGGGGACACCCGGCCCCCCCCACTCCCCCCCCCCAGGGATGGGGTCACGGGGAAATTCGTCACCGCGCTGACACGGGCCTGGTGCAGAGCTCTGCTACTGCTCAGCGGTGTCACGTTGTCCCACCCGTGACTCGGCGGTGGGGCTGAGCAGAGATGGGGCCGCGCTGTGGGGGGCTGCAGGTGGGGCTGCACGGGGCGCCCCCGGGCTGAGCCCGTTTGTACAGCT
>PPHD01023355.1:0-12490 GCA_002909625.1 Bambusicola thoracicus
GCAGATAACATTTCTACAGTGTTAGAAATTCCCTCTTATGTGCTTAATAGCTGCACAAAGATGGAAAGAGTACTCAGGATTTATTAAACATCTCTATCATATGAGTTTTGGTAAGAAACATAAAGATGCAATACTTTAAGAAATTCTAAAAAATGAATGTAGTTTGTTCTTACTTACTTCTGAAAACCAACTGTTTGACAATAAGATGATTTATGTCCTTAACAAAACAAAAAGGTGACCAAGAAAGGCTGGAAATGATTAAAAAAAAAAGGTCCAAAAATCATAAATTTTGAGCAAATGACATATTTTCCTTTGAAGTTTTTAGGAATGAAGTTCTTGAAAAGAAGATATGCAAAATTAGAATGAGGGAAAAATAGATGTAAAGCTTATAAGTGATAAAAATCAGTTACATTGCATCCACTGAAATAATTTTTTTTCTCTGAATGAATATGTCATAAATATGGTTCAACGCACTTATTCTGGAGATCAAACAAAACAAAATTCATATAAACATCATGCACACTAAAATGAATATTTTCGTTAGTAGGAATATTCAGTGGCAGAGCATGCTACAATATTTAATTTCAAAAAAAAAATATCAGATTTCATTTTACTAACTCATCAGTAAAATAGGTTTGCTAAAAACTACACCATGATTTCCTTGACTGATGAAAATATATAAGTGCTAAAACTTGGAAGATATGAGGCACCTGTTGCAATCTTTGAGATGAATACTTCTACCAGATTCTTTCCAGATATGGGAGCTCCAGCGTTATAGACAACTAATAATTGTCAGGGATAAACTACCTTATTGTAATTCACAAGACACAACAGACAGAGTTGTCTTCAGTGACCAAGTAAAATTTAAATCTAAGGGTAGGCATCAGCCCAAAGAACTTCAGTCTTGCTAAGAAATGCAACTGGATAGAAGACTCTTGATTCACTTCCTTTTTTCATCCCAAGGCACTTTCCTAAGTTACTATCTCTGCTTCCTATGGTGAGGACACTCTTGCTGGAGGCCTCAAGTGTTATTTTAAGGGGCATACTGAATGTTCCAAGAGTGTAAAAAGATGACTTAGGATGGGTGTTCGTTTTTGCTTTGTCTGGACATGAAAATTTAGTAGAGACTTTGTTGAAATGATGCATGCATACAGGCAGATGTTACTAGTCATGAAAGCCTATTTGTAATTTGTTGAGCTACAACTAACCTGGATGTGCAGGTGGTATTGTACTTTCACTTACTTTCAAACATCCCTTCTGACGCAGACATCAGGCCTGCTAGACAGAAGTGTAGCCAGGCACATTGCAGAATATTACAGAATGAAAAGTTTGGCAGCTGCCCAACACAGACTTCACAGTAAAGTAGCAGCGACTCTCACACGACCACAGTGTTGGCATCCTCTCAGTTACTAAGCTGTCTGCAGGCCTGTGCTCTCTGCAGGATTTCCATCCCACCACAACCTGGCAGCAGTGCAGGTCCCAAGCCGTACTGTTTGGATAAGTGGCATTCAGTACCATGCACAGTGCACAGCCTGTGGCTACATCCACAATGTTTACTAGCAAATTTGACATATGACATAATGGTCAACTATAACACATGGTATTATTGTAAGACCACGTCACAGTCATCATATAGATTATGATTTTTCTGTTTCTTATGGCCAGGATGTGCTAGAATACCTTGCTGATTTATGATGTAAGCTGGGCAAAGACCTAATTACTGCATCAAAAGGTCCTTCCCAAAATTCAGGGTCTGTCAGCAATTGTCAGGCCTTTGATCATGGTTCATCTGACACAATGATTACTAGATCTGGTTGACAATTATTTGGCAACACAGGAACACTTGCTAAGATTCTTCCTAGTCAAAACCTTCTCTGCATTGAGACAAAATACAAGAAGCATTTGTAACTGATTTGGTTTCCCTGATTCTATGGAGCTGGAAAAATGGACTGGACAACACATCTCTTCTCTCTCCAGTGGAAAAAGTAACAATTGAACAAAAGAAATTTGTAGTGGATCTTTCTGGCATGTGTCCTTTCTTTTTGCTGTCTCTTGATATGACCTAAATGAAGGTATCTTGATCAGTCACTGCTCATTTGTACACTTCAGAAGCCAAATGAATCAGTTCCTAGATAAGCCAGGACCCATAAACTCTCTCACTTTTCCCCTTTAATCAGTAATTTTCCAGTTAGATTCCCCAGCCAGGGAGGAGCACTAACTCACTTTGATACAGCTCATACTCCTTTGTCCCATCCTTTTTATCTTGAACAGGAAAATCCCTCTTCTCACCAATAAGGAAGGCATTATGCAAGGGTAAAATATATCACACATATGAAACAAGAAAGAATGCTTAAATTATTATAACTAGATAAACATCCTCACTGAAGGTTCAAGATTTAGGTCAGTGAACAATTATTTCACAGATATAGAGAAATACTGCTAAAAGAAAGAAGGAATTAAAGTAACACTGATCTGAAGATTCTCAGAAATATTTCTTCTTTTTTTTTATCACAGAATAAAAGTAATATCAAAGAAAATAGAATCAAAGATAGTAACCTCTTTTCTACAGAAGTACTTTAAAGAAATTTTAAAGTTCAGGATTAGGTATTAAACTTTGCAATAACAACAGAATAACTCAATAGAACACATAAACCTTGGCTAGCAGCCTTAGTAAAACTGAAGTCAAGGGTTAAAGGGTTAAATTTCTGTTGTCTTCTGTTGGGCCAAGATGCAAGTAAACAGCACATTAGATATTTTTTAATGTTATTATTCTCTTTGTCTATCATACAAAAGGAAAGAAATGGTGCAGCACTTATCAAACTAATGAAGAGACACCCCATTTTAAACAAGTTTCTTTCTAAACTTTAGTAAATAAAGGACAAAAAATTGATTTGAAAGCCCTGAAGGAAGAGTGCCCTCAGCCCCCCTTGCTGCTAACAAAGGTACTTGAACTCACACCACCTCACAAACAACTGTCAGATGTTTCAAACCCACACAGTTCCTCGGGGCATTCAGTACATTTATAGAATCAAGGACATTGGTTATGTGCTTTGGATCAGAGGGCTGATAATATGCATACTGAATGCATCTCAGACATAAAGGATCACATTTATGTTCTCGGGGTATACTGCTTCAGGCACAAAACAAAGTATTTTCTCTGGGACTCAAGCTGCACATACTCACCTAAGCATTGCCTGTTGCTGCAATGTATGCTCACTCTAAGTGTACTCAGTACCTAACATGAAGTTTATGATCAATACATGTACTCTCCCATATGTCAATTACTAAAAAAAATTTCAAGCATTTATTCAGAGCTCGTCCAATGATTAAAATTTTAAATAATCTTTAAATAATCTAATGATTTGTGGGTTATGTCAATTACTTAAGTATCTCCTGTTAGTAATTACAGATTTTACTGAATCTGACAATTAGCAATTGTCTTTATTAAGCACTTCAAGGATTACTCTCAAGCATTAATTGTCACAAAAAAAAAAAAAAAAACCAACAACAACAACAAAGACCCACTAGCAGCAACCATTAAAAAGGTAGATCATTTTCACAAATGTTAATTTAGCTGTGCAGTACATGAGTACATATTCTGAACATGAGATCTTCTTTATGTAAGCTGAAGAAAAAATGAAATTTCAATGGTTGCCATCAATTTAAGTCTACATTAATGCTGTAGATTTTCTTCAAGTACTTGTTTAAATTAGAGTTGACACATTTCAAATCATGCATTTATGAAATCCTTGTTAATAAGTCACCACTATTTTAAAATATTCATCATCAAAATTAGGTCAGATGATTAAGGGATTATTCCTACAAAGCTTGAAATTTAGTGTGTCTGAACACCCAGGTTTTCAGTGACTTAAGTGGAAGCAGTACTTCTTCAAAAGCCACATGATCTCGTGGATTAAGTTTACTCCTGGAAGCCATAAAGTTCTGAGCTCTGTTTCATTTTATTTACTTACTTACATTAACAATTCTTTGAGCTAGACATTAGTACTATTTAGTTAGAAATCAGGTGCATATTATTTACACAGGTTGACTGATTAAGACACTGGTAACTTTGTGATGTTAAATGATATCCCAAAGGTGTGAGAAACAATGTACCAAATGCTCATCTGCCATTATGTATTCTCTTCGGTACCAAATTGTGCTGCATGTAAGGATATGGTGGAAGAGGAAGGAGAAAAGAATTGGGAACTCACTAATTAAGAATGTCTGTTTATGTCCCACAAAAAGCAAACCAAAAGCAAACCAACCAACCAACCAAACAAAAATAAAGGAAAGAAAACTACATTTGAGCTTTCTTAGCGACAAAATAAATATATAATTACTAGAAGTGTAATAGGGAAAGACTGGCAAATTAAAGTGTTGCTCTCTGCAAAGCTTACCATTAATAGATGTATTTCATGTTGAAAACATTAGGTGCTCCACCAGGAACCTATGAATCTATGCATAGGTTTTGATGTAATGTGGTTTTAAATGTAAGGACTTTCCACAAATATATTAATTTATATTTAAAACTTTGACACTTTTTTTTTTCCTCTAAGCATTATTTTTGTTGAAGATAAGGATGTAGCATATTTCTCCCCATCACCTCACATTTTTTCTAATCTCTTCTTGGAGCCAAAAGGATTTCTACTAATCTTTCACTGCTTATACTAACAAGATCCTGAATTCTAAAATAATATTCCCTGTCCCTTTGCACCAGCCAGTTTCTTCTCCAGAAGGTCATTACTGAGTTACAGGATGTGTTCCTGTCTCTTAGGGTTTATAAATGTAATTTGTCATAAACATAAAAGTGAATGGATAGTGTGGTTGAATGACATATTCTAGTAACAGCAGTTTTTTAAAAATGAGAAGTCCTACCTATTTGGTATATTCACAGATTATATAAAACTGCTGTACAAAACATAACATTTACAAAATACACTAACATGCATAAATACATGTGCACATGGAGAGCAACAAATTGTATGTACAGACACATATATAGCATACTGCATCTGTAAATATAGATTAATGCACTGTACAATATTTAAACTGAATAATTTCTGAAAAATGATCTAATCTACTCAAAAGGTTTAAAGGTGCCACATAACTACACATGTAAGTATGCCCTTACCACTGACCTTACAGTGCACTTAGTATCTTGTATTTCACTAATGCTCTTTCTACCACTACAAGCAATTTATTCTACCTCACGTTCATCAAGTGCTCATAAATCAGCATTAGGCTACATTTTTACTGAGTTGCAGATTTTTAGCCAGCAGACAGCAGCAGCAGTTGGATTCAAAGTCTAATATTGGCACACATATTGATTTTAATTAGTCTAATTAGTTCATTACACTAAAAATCAAACAGACCATTTATTTCATTCCCAACTAATGACATATGATCAAGGATTTAATATGATAATGAGCAAGATCAATTATCACTCATAAAGGAAGTCATTAACAAGTGTAAACACTGCCAAACTGAATACCATTACAAATTATGAAGTCATAGCTAGGTCATTTGCATAAGCATACTAATTTTATTTCATAATATTCCTTCCATTTAATACTCTGACTACCTTTCATAAAGCTTTTTCTTTCTTTTTTTTTTTTTCCCCCATAAGATTTGATTCACTGGTGTAAACTCAGTTCTTACGGTCAGTAATGCAATTGTTCACTACATAGTCCTTAAACTCTGCTATCAAATGAAGGCTCAAACACAGCAGACAATGTCTATGGACTCTCAGAAATTATTAGAGAACATTACAAGAAGGAAATGAGGTTTCCACGTGTACCAAGCAGATCCAGGAGTATTTCTCCACAGGGGAAAATTCAAGAACTACTTTCTTTGTGGTCACTTTGTTTTTCACATGCAGAACAGAGCTTGGGATAAAAGTCTGCCCTGCCATTGCTGTTTAACAGTATATAAAGAATGCAGCAGTGTCTGCTAGGGTACTTTCACCTTAATGTAAAAACGACAGAATTCAGTTTTATGAAACACAATTTACAACTTGAGCTGTAAGTAGTTAAATATTCAGTGTTCCATAAAGTCTCAGTACTAAATTCTATTTGAATATCTGCAAGGTCCCTACCACCATCATTATCCCTTCTGTATCTTATAGTAGCACGCAAGATGTCAAATAAAATCATAGCAATTATACTTTCTATTATAGGTGAGCTATATCTATATGTGCACAACAATCAAGAATGTAAAAAATAATACCTCAGTCTGAGAAAATTACTTGTCTTTAATTTTAGCTTACAGCGGTTACTTTGGAGTACTTTAAATATGCACATCTTTATACCAGATTTTTTTTTCTGTATTTTTTTAATAAGAAAAGGGAAGGAGTTTCCATTCTCTTGAAGCTATTTAAAGATTTCTAAGTGCAGGAGCTATATCTCCCCATATATAGCCATCAGCTGATGTTAAATTCTATAGATACAGGGAAAACTGAATTTACTAATATTCAGATTTGAACTTCAATCAAGAAGCAAAAGCTTTTTCATATAAAACTACAGTTTTTAGTCATAAAAATATCTTTCTTATTGTGAAGACAATATAAACAGTACATTTTAATACACTAAATTGCATTTAATCTATTTCAGAGTGAAAAGTAACTTCCAGAGTAGGTATGTTCATCAGTAACAGGAAGCTATACCTCTGATTAACCATCTTACAAGGACTCAGTCTCTGATCTGTGCCATTTTTTTTCTCCCTTTTTCTCTAACTTTCTTACACATCTCTTTGCCTTAGTCACTTCTCTTCCCAAATAAGTTTGTGCAGTTTCAGATACAAATGGAAAGTTCCACAGAATTTTAAGTAAATGTTAAAATCTGCAACAGAAAACTACATAAAAGGGCACCATTAACACTCAACTAATCACTGTTATTCTAAATAGGATTCAAAGAAGTGATTTGGAAAAGGTACATAACCCCTTCTTGTTAAGAAAAAGTAACAATAAAAAATACTACCACTGCCCACCACAGGAAGGGCAGCTCTGTGCCATGGCTACTATGACTGATATACAGTCTACTTTGGTCTGATTTAGAGAACAAAAAGCAAAATATAACTTTAGATGTCAGACTTGCTAAACAGCAAACCAAAGGAGGAAAACGTATTTAAGCAAATATATATATATATATATTTAAGCAAAGAAAATGGGAATAGATTCTGACATTAAACGTAAAAACATAAAAATTGAAGTCAAAAATAAAAGAAAAAACAGAGATCTTAACAATTTATACTCGGAATGAAATCTAATGCTAAATATTTCCAAAACATCAGAAGCAAAAACACTGTCAGTGATAATTGCACAGAAACTAACTGAGGAGATGATTGTATTCAGACTGTTTTGAGGCAAAATGCATTCCAACAAAAGCTCTGTCTGCAATTGAACTGTGAAAGCAGATAAAATACAAACAGGCAGAATGGACTCTAACCAGTTACAAGGACAGAGAGTATGCAGGATTGTACTCAGTGTAACTGAGGAATGTACAGTCTGGATTACTAACGTTGGGAGGCAAACCCTTGATTTTCCTTGATATTGATGCAGGGTATATCAAAAGCAATGACTATCATAAGAGGTACTGGAGGAATTTGAGCAACCACACACCATTAAGCCAGAAGTCATACCAGACACATTAGCAGAGGCTATAATCAAAATCAGAATTAGTGAACTCCTGTATGCAAATGAATTACTTGAGGTTCTTTTCTCCTTCCTAAGTACCTCTTACTATCTATTTTGATGAAGAATATTGAATTAAATTGACTCTTTCAATTGATACGACAGTTCTTACTAATGTTACAGCACTCATTCATCCACATCCACATATTCTGGTCTAACTGCTTTCCAACTTAAAAGAATACCTAATCCTGCAAAATGAAAAGAAAGGTAAACAAGGTAGAGAACAGTTTCTACTCAGCCAGAGATAAACAGCTTCCACCTGGAAAAGAAACAACTCAGAACAGATGAGACAAAGACCTATAAGCTCACAAGCATTATGAAGAAAGAGAGAAAGTATTTTACTTATTCTTGTAACATGGATTAGAAGATTTCAGTGGAAATCATCAAAATGACAGATTCAAAACAAGGAAATGCTGGTTTTGTTCCATAATGGTAGATCTGGGGTAATAATTACAGAGGTTTAATAATCAATGAATTTTAAAATCAATAAGAAAAAATGAGAAAAACATTCAAAGGCTACAAAGCATAATAACATTACCTGTAATTAAGATGAATATTGTCAGGAGCTTGGAGAATCATAGAATCATAGAATGGTCTGGGTTGAAAAAGACCACAATGACCATCCAATTACAACCTCCCTGCTATGTGCAACCACTAGACCAGGCTGCCCAGAGCCACATCCAGCCTGGCCTTGAATGCCTCCAGGGATGGGGCATCCACAATCTAAGAATATTAGCTAAAAAGAGAATATTAGCTAAAAAGGAATGTGCTTGCTTTACTGTAGTATTTCTAGCTCTTCACTACTAGCCACCCTTTAATACAAAGGCCTGTATAGTCTGAATAGATTTAGGATGTGATCCAGCAAGACAATTTAAATGTTCTTAAGACTATAGAGTAAAGGCAAGTGGCCTTTCAATATAGGCCCCAGAGTTCTAAATATGCACTTTAGCTTGACCTTAAAATGTAAGGCTGTTAGGATGCTACTCTAATTAAGATTTCAGGATATTTCCCAAACCATTCATCGAACTCAATTACCAACTTGAGAATGTCTTGCAATGTTTTTAATTCTCACTTCATGAGACAATACTGGCAAATTTATTTTTAAGAATTCTACTAATATTTCTATAGTCCTCTCAGCAGGGATCTCTAGACATCAGGTCTAAAAGACTTACTAAATCATATATAAATATAAAAAAAATACAAGCAGTTTAGATAAATCCTCTGACCAAAAGCTACATCCTTTCATTAAATCATACAAAAGTAGTGTTCTACTTGAAATAGTTTTATTAAGTATACATGTTGTACTCCTAAATGAGAGAAGCACTAAGACAAAATAGTTTTACTAACATAGTTCAATAAGAGTAGCTGGCAAAATCAGAGGCTGAAATGCAATTTCAGTTTATTTTCACTTACAATATAGGTTGGGAGGGACGTTTTCAGGCCAGCTTGCTCAGCTCTAGGCTTAAAACAAGGCTAACTTCAAAGTTAGATGAGGCTACTATTTTTGTCAGACATTCCCCTAGAAAGTAGAAAGCAGAAATCTTGTGTTCGAAATGTGGCACAACAACAAATGTTTGTGTAAACAAGAGACAGTGTTTGGAGGTGGAGGAGAGGGAAGACAGATTCTCACTATGTCTTATCAATAGAATGATATGACTGAAGTGTAGCAAAGAAAAAAAAAAAAAGGTCTGAACAAGGAAAGTGTATGGAATAGTGACCAGAACATTTATTTTATTTTACTTTATTTTTCCTTCTGCATTTGGAGAAGAAATTGGGGAAAGGAAGTACATGTAGATGTTTTTAAGGTTTTCCATTTATCCACAGCACTCTTGCACCTTTTATTGATGCTGATGACACAGTGCTACAAACCTAGCATGTTCCCTGCTTTAACAGTTATACGGTCCCCGAAGAGTTAGACTGTAAACCAGAAGAGCCCAGAAGGCTGGAGTGCAAGGGTCAATGTACTCAAGTTAGTTCATTCAGTGTTAGTCTTAGGTGCTAGAATAATTGGGATACAAACCACGTATTTCAAGATAAAAGCACTGAAATCCATGCTTCGGTAGAAAGTTCTTTAGAGGCCATTCTTAGAAGTAGCATCCAAACATTACTTGAAAGTACATACAAGCTGATGTAAGAACTTAATGACCATTGGCAGCAAATGGTTTCATCAACCCCTGAATAAACTTTTAACAAATCTTTGTTACTATTCTGTTTTAATAGCTTTTCTATTTAAGGAAGTAGCTTTACAGAAAATAACTAACAAGAGAATAGCATTTCCAGTGAGGGTCTGAAATTACATATGGCGATTAGTGATTGATACTACAGAGTATTTCAAATACTAACATTCTTTTTGAAAAAGTTATATTAAAAACAAACAAACAAACAAATAAAAAAAAAACAAAAAAAAAACCCAAGCATGATCTTTATGCATTTCACTCAGACACTGCCTGTCTTATAAGTAGCTTTTCTTCAAAGAGTTGGCAAAATAGAAGGCAAAATTCAGTCAGATTACTTGCTGTTTCAGCAAATTGCTTAGAAATTTCAAATTCTTGGAAGACTGTACTCCAGTGATTGCGAGGGAAACAAAGTAAGCATCATAACTTTGAAAGGAATATATCTTAGATAGTCTGATACAAAGGAGAGTAGGTCTATGACTCATAATGGATGGCCAAAGGCAATGTTTTGTGATTCCACCAATCTTTCAACACTCCATGGACAGGAAATATAAATCTAATGATTAAGTCACGGGCTGCTAGACTAGACAATAGAAAACTGCTTTTTATAGGAAGTAAAATGAAAGGAAAAGTAATATAATGCAGGATTTCACACATTACCTGTAATTTTAATGAGTTTTTCTGTGAAGGTTAAATATTTGTGGAAGAAAATGAAGATTTTTTTTTTTAAATTTCTAACGGATCAACTGCTTTTACAGGAATTCAAATAATAAAAAAATTGCAACTTATAGATTAGATGGAAAAAAAAAAAGTTTCTTTTCAAATATATTTGCCATTTATTTTACTGGATACATGCCAGTACCTCACGACTCCTCACCACTCTCTTCTTCCTTATATCCAAACTAAATCTCTTTTCTTTTTGTTTGAAACTATTTCCCCTTGTTCTGTCAGAACAGACCCTGCTAAAGACTCTGTTCTCTTCTTTTTTATACCCCCCTCCCCCTTAGATACTGAAACACTCTCTCTAGATCCTTCTGTTCTCCAGGGCAAACAGCCCCAGCTCTCTCAGTCTGTCTTCGTAAGGTAGGTGTTCATCCCTTGGATCATTTTTGTGGCCCTCCATATCTGGACACAGTTCTCCAGGTGAGGCCTCACCAGTGCAGAGCAAAGGGACAGGATCATCTCCCTTGCCCTTCTGATCACACTTCTTTTGATGCAGCCCAGGTTACGGTTAGCTTTCAGGGCTGGCTTATGTCCGGCTTCCCACCCACCAGTATCCCCAGGACTTTTTTTAGCAGTGCTGTGCTCCATCCTTTCATCCTTGGGCTTTTACTGATAGTGAGGGCTGCCACAACCCATGTGCAAGACCTTGCACTCGGATTTATTGAACCTCATAAGGTTCACCTGGACCCACCCCTCAAGTCCATCTAGGTCCCTCACTCTACTTGAATTTTCTCTTTGCCTGCCCAATATCCCTCAAGAGTGTGAACTACACCATTACATGGTCACTACAGCCCAGGCAACCACCAATCCTGACATCACTAACCAGTTCACTCACACTGGGGAGCAACAGGTCCAGCACTACACCCCCTCTGGTGGAGATGCCTATTACCTGGCTCAGGAAGTCACCCTCCTGTCTGAAAATGGTAAGAAGCTGTCAACAGTTTACAGGCCAGTTCAGCTAAGTTCCATGACTAATGGGACCTGACTGCAAGACATCTTTGGATCAAAGAGTGGTGAACTGCTCTGCTTTGCGGGGTTTGTGTATCTGTTGCTCTTTCTCCATTTTCTATCTTTTCTTTTTATCTTATTTTATTCTTTTACTCTTTGTAGTAGTTGTTGCCTAATATTGTCTTACCTGCAATGCTTATTAATCATAATTAGTAAATTAGCCAATTTTACCTCCAAGTAGTTGTTGTTAGTTGTTGTTAAGAAAGCTCTCAATAAATTGATGTGTATTATTCTTCTGAGGTTTGGATGACTCCATCACGGTAGCAACCCCTTGCTGACCAGGGGAAGCGCAACTCAAGAGATAGAGAAAGATTCACTTCCCTTGAAACACACTGAGTGGGATGAGACACCATGATACGTTCCAGGAGCTGCCTGGATCATCTACAGCTCACTGTGCTACTTTTCCAGCAGATGTCAGAGTGGTTGAAGTCCCCCAAAAGTACAAGAGCCTGAAATGCCTCCTGTAGCTGGAGGAAGAAGGCTCCATCAACAGGCTCCACTTGATCTGATGGCCCATAGTAGACTCCAACCACAAAGCTCCCTTTGTTGCTTCTGTCTCTAACTCTCAACCATACGCTTTTGATTTGCTTATTACCATTCTTTAGGGACAGCTCTTCACACTCTATTCCTTCCTTGATGTAGAGGGCAATGCCTCTTTCCATCTTTCTTCACCTGTCCCTTCTGAACAGCTTGTAGCTGTCAATAGCCGCAACAGTTATATTCTTCAGGCTGCTCAGAAACATTATTATTCAGTAATTCATATTTTCTTTAATGTCAAAAATGTGCTAATAGTTTCTGTGTTATAATTTCTAGTATTGCACCTTTTAAAATACAACAAAAATGTTTATTAATATTCTTGTAATATAGCTTGTTATATATTTTTATATTTTATATATTA
>PPHD01023356.1:0-12490 GCA_002909625.1 Bambusicola thoracicus
ACTCTTCAAAAGCTAAAACCACAAGTGTATTCAAGCCTCTTTCTCATTCCAGCATTATCTGAGTTGTCACAGAAAGCTGCTTTATTTTGTGTCAATTTCCAGTTTTAGATATTTGCGCTTTCCTAGGTTAGAATATTGTTCCCTTCCACAGAGGCATAAATTTTCATTTGTGACACAGTAGTAATTTCCATGGCAACACGTCATGATTTTATGAAGGTGAGCAAAATCCAGCTACAGAAGCTGCCAGTGGTGGGGATGAATGTTTGGGGGAAAGAAAGCCTTAAATAATAACAAGGCTAATAGAAAATTATAGGCAAAGAAGAAAGAGCTTTGTTTAGAGGTTCTTTATTTTCACTGTTGCTCAAAGGGAAAAACTGTTCTTAGGAGGAGTGTTCCAGAGCTGAGTGAAGAGACTTTGTGGGGATTTGGATGCGCTACTGGCGGAACATTCATAAAACTAACTCCTGAACCTCTCCAAGGGATTTTGCACACCTTATTTAGGCAAAATTCTTCCTGAATCCTCTACGACTTTTTGATGAATTCAGATTGCTATCTTCCAACTTGGATACAGTTACATAAATTTAATCTATAATCTAAGTGTGTTACTTGAATGAATAAATATATCAAATACTTGTTTCAGATTATTAGAAGGTTTCATCAAGCATAACGCCTACACAGGATCAGTGTTTGTGTTCCTGCCTGTGATGTTTTTAAAAAAGTTTGACTATAATAATGGTTTCATCTATACAATGGAACCTTGTGCAAAGCAGCTCAAACAGAAACAACTTCATGGTATTTTACAGGTGATTCTAACTGCATTAAGTAATCCAGCTTTTTTTTTTTATTATTTTCTTCCATATTGATTTTTAATTATGCTAATGCTGTGCATCGATTCAGAGAGGAAGTTAAGTTCTAATCTTATTAGCACTGACGTAAAGTGTATCGAGTTCAATGGCGGTTCAGTTTGTCCTGGGTCTGATGTGACTCAGAACAGATGTGAGCCTTCTTGCATGAGTTTTTCGTTCTTATGACATGGTCATTTCATTCTGGATTAGATGTTTCATTCTTGTGCATGGGTTTGGCACATGTTGAATTGATCAAAGGGTAAAAAGGCTAAGCCTATCTGATTATATAAATGCTTCATCTTTTGGTCTGTAGTTGCACAGGGCCAAAATCTGAGGTATTTAGTCATTTTGACTCAGTTTTCTGTTAAAAATAAGAGTTTTCAGCTGTCTTAATGTGATGACATTGAAAATAGGGTTAACTTGCAGAATAAATAAGGGTGATGTGAATAGAGAGAGGGTAAATCTACTTGTTTAGTTTCACTGAGAGATTTTTACAGGAGTAATTAAAATCAGAGACTGACCACTACTAAAAGAGGCAGATCTTAGCTATTTGGCTCACTGTTAAGCTTTTCGAAGGATTTCTGTGTAGCTTTACTCAGAGTTGTTTTGTGCCACTTTTCTGCATATGCCTTTCCATGAGCTAACAGTCTACACTGTAAACTTCTGGGGAAAGAATGTGAGCTTTTTACTCCCAATATGAAGTGCCCAATGGAACAAAACTGTAGTCTTGGGGATACCGTGAGGTTTGACCTCTGCTCAGCCACAATGGCATAATACAAGCGTGTGGTAAATCAGTGTTTTCCATCCATATGTTTGTTAATACTTTAAATGGACAGAAAGCATCAGGGAAAAAATCATACTGTGGCTTCCACTTCACCAGTGGAATGTAAATACATTACCTCTGTATATGAAGCTTATATGACCTATATGATGGTGTAAAATAGCTTGCTGAAGTCAAAGCAGTCTCCCTATACTAAAAGCTGACAGTTTGACTCAGTTACCAGTTTATTAAGACTTTCTGAAGCTGTTCATGTGTCCTACCTCCTTTCCTCTTGCATAAAATAACTACAGAGTCACCACACACAATTGTTTACATTGCTTGAGAAAATGCCTTTCATTCTTCATTTGTTCTGGGAAAAGTAACAGCAACTCAGGAGCCCTTATCCCTGTATGTAATAATCACACTGTCTCACTCATTTGTAGCTGGTGACTTTTCTAAATATTTTTTGATCAATAGAAAGAAATGTAAAAAATCAGTAGATTGCAGCTTGTAGCTGGAATTGATAGATAGTTTAGGTGGCAGGCTTTGAACTCTCTTGGCAATCAGTAGTTGAAAGAAATTACCTTAGTTCCATAGCTAGGATCTTCTGCCAAATTTACCCTGTTCGTGTCTAAATCTCGTACATATTTTCAAGGATTAAAGTTAAAGATGAGATTAAAAAGTTTCCTCTTGGCTTCAAAAAGAGAACAGAATTCTCTATAAAAGCATAACTGACAACTCCCATGAAAAAAAAAAAAAAAAAAAAAACCTAAGGATGTTTCCCCCTTCTCCTTAACCATTTATTTTCCTTTTTTCACCTTGTCTCGCTCACATGGCTCTTTATAAGGTATTGTTAGACCTTATACAAAGGTTATACTTTATAATTTGACATATAGTATTTTTCTTCTTTTGAACTCTTCTCGGAATCTTTAATTCTTAGCAGTGTAGTTAATTCTACATGTTATGGCAGAATTAATTGTGTTGCCATAACATCACTTTCCCCTAATAAATTTTCCACTGTGGGGATTTCAGCACTTCAAAGATGATACAACATACCTTTTGCTAACCAGATGATAAGGTTTCATCTACGCAATGGAGCCAGTGATTATTTTTGAACCAACATATAATTATGAAGACACAGCGAGAGAACTTTCAACATGCTCACAAGTGGCAGAACTAAACGCAAGCAGAAATGTCATGTTGGGGTGGAGGTTCAAAGTTAGCATCCAGTCTTCGGCTCTGCAGCTGCTATAATTACACAACTCTGTAAATTGGAATCATTTATCCTCTGCCAACTGCAGTAATTAATTTTCTCTTCAGTCAGTGGAGGGGGGATTGATCTTTCCTTTATGAAAATCTTTCTCACGCAAATATCACTTCACTCTTCTATGTTTCCAGTTCTGGAAATTTGTCCTTCTATATAACAGGTATTAAAAAGTGGAGTTGCAGCTTCATTGCCTGTGTGTTCCTATCTGTGTGGTAGTGATGAAAATTGATGATTCAAAGTGTGGATTTTTGTCACAGTACTTCACTACTACCTGATTGTGGAGTTAGGCTGGCTTGTGTAATAGTAAATGGTTACTGGTGTTCACATGCAGAACTTTGGCTTTGTTCTATTAGTCACTAGAATTGTCATTTCAGCCTAAAGGTCTCTTGAAAATCTATTGAACTTTATTTGTATTTTGCATATCTTTCAGAGCAGAAGTGTGCCTCCATTTCCACAGTGACTCTGTCCTCTAAATGTGTGGCACCTTAGAGAGAAATCCGTGGGAGGAAGAAGCTGTACTCTGAAAGTCAGGGGCTTTGTCCTTGTAAGTCGATTTTTACGTGGGCTGTAAGTCTTTTTGTACTCTCTGGTTGCTGCAAAAGAACTTTTACCACATAGTTATTGCTACATAGGTATTGTTTAGAAGACTTGCCTACCATAGACTTTGTGTAGTATGACTATGCTTACTGCCTTGTAGTTAAACAATAGGTTCTTTTGTATATACGTACATAATATGTAGTTGGGAAGGAAAACCTGATGAAGTTTCATTGTTTGTCTGGCACTCCTGATACTGTGTGAGCCTCTTGTCAGCGACAGTGAATGTGCAACAGAGGTTTCTGTTGCTTGTAACTAAATTGAGAACACCTTATAGAACACAGAATTAAACCAGCAAGAACAGAGTCACCTTTGCTCTACAACAGGCTGCTGGTCCCAAATGCATGACCTGGCAGGAGTTAAGACTTCAGCCAAGGAGGATAGGACCTGACTTTTTCAGATCTATTACCCATTCAGTTCAAGGAGTGGCATTCCAGTGATGCATCATGTGGGAAACTTCTGTTGTTACTCATGCTATGCTTATCCTCAGAGAACATGGAAGACTTCTGTCTTGTGGTTCTACACAGAGCAAAAATTCTTGCAAATTTTGTTTTTTTCTCAAATGCTGGCTTTGCTTCTCCTTTTCACATACTAATGCCTTCTGTGCCAGATCTTCCATTGCAGTGAAGGTGTTTGGTATTTTCTGTAAGTTCTTAGGTCCTGGTGAATGCTGAGATATAAACTATTCTTAACTGTGCTGAAGATACTTCAATCATCCCTAGCAACCTGTGCTGTGGGACCATACCAGCCTCCAGCTGCCACAGATTATCCCACATGAGATGGAAGGTGAAAAGCCAAGGGAAAGATTTTTATCTGCTTTTCAGAATGTAAAATTCTGTTGCATGTAGGCTGGTGAATCCCAGGTGGTCTTGGGATTCACTTGATTTTTAGTGTTCGGTGTGATTCTGTGAATGACGTTACTGAAGAAAGGATCAGAGGCGAGGCATAATTCTGCAAGGGAGTATTCCTAGTACAGGACTGGCTCCATGAGATTTGTGCTGTTTCCACATTCCCACTCAGCGTTTGAGGTGGAAGCATAGGCATTTTAATGCATAACCATATTTTTAATATTGTGCTCTTACAAGACCTAAAACAATTTGATGAAACAGAACAAGTTAACACAACAAGGGCTGGCTCCATTGTGGATCAGTATCTGGAAGGGTAGTTTAAAATACTTGTCTTCCTCCCTTTGCCAGTGCCTGCTGGAACTTCTCAACAATCTTCTGCAAATCAGCCAAAGCTTCCTAGATATTGCTTCCTGATAAGTAAGAATAAATAAAACTATAGGAACTGAAATATTTTTAACGTAAAAAGTGAAAGAATCACCCCTTTTTGCTTTTTCTCTTTCAATCTACATATATGAGATATATGTTAGCAGAACTACTGTATATACAGTAATAATGATGTCCATTTGAGTAGAAATACAATTTTGTTTGCCTTTTGATCATAAAGTGGGGATTTTCTCTCCAAAAGGAAATTCACTATATTTCAGTTTTGAGGTATTTGATAATCCTTCTTTGTATCAGAGTTTAACACAGTTAAAACACATCAAACACGATCAAGCTACAATTATCAGCAGAAAACAGCTCAAGTGAAATTATTAAAAATCCTTTGAATTTCAAAGGCAGGAATACAGCGTGCTCCTTTGGTGTTTAACTTCATATGGTGATTCAGAATGATCTGCTTCCAGGCCTTGATCCTTGCATATTTATACTTGCTTTATTGGTGTTGGAGGTTTTGTTTGCATTTAATAATTATGCAGCTCAGAATGGATGTTGCATACATTTCTGTAAGTTTGTAGAAATTGCTATTGGTCTGGACAGGCAAAGCCTGCATACTGACAGTAGACAAGCATTTGAACTCAATACATTACTTGTATTTGGGAAGCCTGGAGCAAAATCCTCAGGTGGGGTAAATCATCATAACTCCTTTGACTTCCATGAGATAAAGTTGATTTTTACCAGCTGGGAACCTAGACTTTGTTTTGGTCTCCCATTTGACTAAACTGAGCCAAAAGAAAAGGAAGTACTTCATAGATGGATGTTTTTCCTGAAAAAGAAATTAAAAGGAAAAAAAAAACCTGAGTGGGGACTGTGGTAAATGAGCATCTCTGGGTGGAACAAAGGAATAGAAGAGAGGGGCTAATTGTTTAATTAGTAAATGTCTGCTTGGTTAATGACATATTAATGAGTTTTTAAGACAGTCATATCATTTACCATAAAAGACCCATGTGCATATCCCTGGATGTACTGTATAATTAAGTAATGTGACCCACAGGAGTTCAACATTTAAAAACCTGACAGCTGTCTCATGCTTGGTAGCAGATGAGTAAGCTTAGGAAGGGCTCACCAGGAGCACTCAGTTAGGAGTTTGGATCCAAGGTATCTCCCTGCATAGAATCTGTTGATCTTTCAGTAGCGCATGTACATGAAGACAGCGTGGGTCAGGATCTGTCCAGCAGGTATCAAGCTGTGTGGTACCAGAAAGCTGTTTCTGGAAAGTGGTGGATCCCACAGGTTTCTCCCTCTTGTTCAATCCTATCATTTGTTGTAGAATAAGTAAACTTATGCATTGGTAGAGGTATGTATATTGGGAACTGTTTGCAGTCACCTTCAAAGAGATTTGCAAATGTTGGAACCACTCTATTTCAGCATAGATAAATATTACTCATACATAAATACATTTTATATCAGGGATTTGAAAGTTGTCAAATTTTGGGTTGAGATTCAGGTGCAGGATATTTGGAAATTAAGTTTATGTTCTCTCTTTTGCTGTCTTAAGTCACTGAAAGACTAGCAGGCAGAGTACCCGCAGAAGGAGTTAAAGAGTTTTCTTCTCGGATTTCAAATTACACAGTAAATCTGGTACTGCAGTGAATGTTAGGCATCCGTGTACAGGTGGTAGGAACCCTCCACTCTTGGGTTTCAGGACTTGGGCTTTCTAAGTGCATGGTATAGTGATAGTGCACTCTCATCGTTTCTGTTTCCTTTTATAAGCAGCTATTGGAGGGAGAGCCAAAGAGCTATCTCCAAACCTATCAGCTCTAAATGTAGGCAGTCCATATACAACATGTAGAGAGTATAACTCTACTGTGCTGTTGCATTAGTCATTTGGAGTCTGGCCCTGAAGAAAACATGAGCACATTGAGAAGGGACTTTGAGTACCTTAATATATGATTAGTAATTAACAAAAATGTCTCTGTGGGGAAAAAAGATTAACGAGCATTTTTGAGACCGTTTTGAGACCGTTTTTCATTTCTAATGTTAAATTTTCTGATTTTATTTTCAGTCACCTTTTTAGTTATTGCTGTTTTAGTTCACAGCACAACTGTGGCAAACTACCATAGGAACAGCTTAAAA
Organism: Bambusicola thoracicus; assembly: GCA_002909625.1. Lineage (NCBI taxonomy): Eukaryota > Metazoa > Chordata > Aves > Galliformes > Phasianidae > Bambusicola > Bambusicola thoracicus. The sequence goes on from PPHD01023356.1 coordinate 6,826, forward strand.
AATATTCTAGATACAGATTTTGGTCAAAGTTTCTAAACACTTTTATCTAGTTTCCATTAAAATAAATAAACGTATGTGACAGAAAAGTAATTCCTGAAGTCTTAAAATGAGAACTGTGGCTTTGCAAAATTCTGTAGATAATTGGAAGGTGGATGTATTCTGCTGTTTCATTTCTAGTGGACTCCTTAATTCTAGTCTTTTCAAGTGTGGCAAGGAAATAGAAATATGCAAAAGAGTTGAGCTATATGGATCAGATGTAAGCATGCAAAATAAAGGATTGTGCTTTCCTCATAATACAATCAACAAAAATGGTAACAGCAGTTAGGATGACTGACAGATTTAAAAACAGCAGAAGAAACTAAATGAATTACTACTGACTCAGTCCTTCCTGTATATTAATACTGTTCTTTCCAACAGTACTTTTAGAAAGACATTGCTTTCCCCCAATTTAAAAAAAAAATGTTATGTGAGCTGATAACAAATTGTTTGAGAAAAGGCCCTTATTTTCTAAATGACTCCGTACCTGTACCCATTGCCTAAATATGTACAGTAAGCAATACATATAACTCTAGTTTTAAATCTATATACAAGCAGAAATAGACTGTCCCAAGTACATGGTGTAGAGGCCACAGAAAGAAGTCATATAGACCATATACATGCTTTTTCAATTTGTTTTTTTTGGCAATGGTAAGCAAAGTACCATTGCTACTGATAGATTAAGTTTGAGAGCAAATATTACAGACTGACAAAGGGCTTAATTCTGATCTTTCCTCTGTGGGTGTACATCATTAATGATTCACTGCATATTTTGAATAATAAGCTGTCTGCATGGTGGGGAGCAGGGCATAGTCCTAAGAGACTATTGCATGTGTGATGCATTAAGAATTATATTGAGAACGTGTAACTTATTAAAACAGCTATCTTGGGTTAAGACACTGTTGGGGTGTATGTGCGTAAGTCTATCTGAAAATTAGGGGAAATTAAAAAGTGATCTTAGACCAGACAAAAACAATGTAGAAATACAAATTTAGGGAAAAACTATTTATTTCTTTTTAAAGAAAAGACAAGAAGCATGACCTTCAATTCCTGTGTTAATAACATTCGAGCAATCCTGACAAAATGTATTTTTTTGCCTCTTCTAGTTTAGATTCCCATTCTTTTATCTGTTTAAATTATAATCTCCATCTTGTAAAATGGATGTGAAAATTAATTGACTTGGGTAACAATCTGTTTTCCTGGAATGATGAGTATAATGAAAAATGAATAATATTTTATATGCCTATAAAAATATACTGTATAAGAGCTCAAGCAGATTTTTGGAAAGTTTGTGTGTGTATGATTTGTACAAAAACATGTACATGCTCTGCATCCCATATCTATGTGCTTAATTTGCACACATCAAACCGGAGAATTTTGGCTTCTTATTCTCAAGTGAGTATGTATATAGTAAAGTAAAACTAAAACAAGATCCCCTGAACAGTGTGTATCTTTTCTTTATCTGTTAACATCTTTAAGCATAGCTGACTTCTTAGGTTTGAATTATGGTTTAAAACACTCTGCCCCAGCTGAGAATCTGCCTCATTGTATGTACTGTTTTGTTTTGCCTGTTCAAAGGGCATGCTAATTACACTGTTATTGTTATACATTCTATTTGCCTTTTTAACACATTTCATCATACTATGCCTATACGTTTTATATTATTACGACTATGATATCTATTATGATTATGCAATACAGAGATTCTGAAATAAATCCTAGCATGACTGTGATAAACTCACTTTCTCAAGTCAGGAAATTAAAAAATTAGAGCTCCAACTATTAATTTCCTATATCCTCCATATACAGGAAAATCTATACTCACAAGAAAATGGTGTCTTTAAGAAATATTTATTATGCTTCAACTGTTCTAAGTAAACCTTGTCAGTTTGCTTTAGGTATGTAGCAGGTTTTCCATGTTCAGGAGGGAAGATGAAGGCCTCTATACATTTTCCATGTTGATGACAAAAAAAAAAAGTGAGGTAGAAGTGCAAAATATATTGACTGTCGGCCTTTTGCAAAATTAATAAATAAATAATGCTCCCCATTCTCTATTCCTTTTTAAGCACTGGCAGGAATATTATTTATAAATAAAATTTAGGCATATAGGAAATTGGGTTTGGTCCAGCAGTGGCTTGAAGACTGTGTCTAGCTAGGAGTAGTGCTATTGTGGTTAGACTGTGCAATCCTGTTAATTGCTTGAAGAAATACATGCTATGAAATACTTTAATTGAGGGACGTTGCCAGATTTTGGCATTCTTGCAGACAGACTGAAAAAAAGGAATATTTCCTTCTTTATTTTCCCCCTCTTCTAATTCAGCATGTGTATTGGGAATATTGGGGATAAATGCTAGCTAGATGCTGGTAGGTGTGGATTTATTATACTTACTTCTAATGCATCCTGTTTTATATGTTCAATATACACGGATAATAGAAGAGGAGAAGAAACAGAATTCTTCACATAGTGTAGCAGATACTGTGTTGTCTGTGCTGGGAGGGAGGAAGGAGGGTTATTTGATCTGTGCTTTAAGGGAAAGTGATACTGTGAAGTTGTCTAAGTTTGTAAGCTTTTCCTTTGAGGGAGATATGTGTGCAATCTGCATGCCTGGCTAGCTCTTTGATGATAAATTTGGACTCAGTTTTTAGTCAACTACAAGAAGGTGCCAAAAGCATTGGCATCTGTTTTAGAAAATTGGCAGAGTTTCCTTGGCTGCAAATTTCTTTATCCTGTCTCATTACTTTACTCCTATCAGCTTTTACCTGCATGAAGAAAGACCAAAAGAAAAAGGCAAGAAAACCCTTTAAAACTTAAGTAGCTATTACAACAACAGAGCCTAAACCCACTCAGGGTGAAGATTCTATAATTTCCACTCTTTACACATACTAGGTGCAATCAAACAACTTGAAGCAATAACACAGGGAGAAATTTGTTTTACATAACTTGACTTCCAAATAACGATTATCCCTTCAAGGCTATTTGTTTTCCCAAGAATCCTGCTGATTATAGGCTCTGTGTAAAACCTGTTTCAGATGATAACCTGACTATACCCTGGCATCTGTTACAGCAGCCAAATTATGTCTGCTGTGAATGGGCATGAACTATGGGTTTCTCCTGTATGCTCAAATGTTGTCTTAAACAGACCCGTACTGTGATACCAGGCATCAGTTCTAGAAGATCACAAAAGGCAAGGTGAAACCCTGGTTGCTTAAGATCAGTAGTGGAAATTTTGTTGATATCAGTGCAGTCATACTGTCACTTCTTGTACGGCAGTTGGTTGTGTGTATTTAGTTCCCAAGAACTACCCTGTTTTTTTTTTTTTTTTTTTTTTTTTTTTGGTGAACAAGATTTTGATAATTTTTTTCCTCCAAGATTTCATTTAATAGCCTTGCAAATATGAGATGGAATAATGCTCTGTTCTGAATTAGGTGACAAAATGAATAGGAGATACTTTTCTACATCTGCAATACATCATCTAAGGAGATCTGAAACAGTCAAAGAAGGTCTGAAGTTAGCTAGAGACTCTAGCCTCTGTCTTTTGTAAAAGCACAGTCTCAAGGGAAATCACATTCACGTTTCATGCTTGTTGCTGATGCCTTTGGACTGGCAGAGACTAGATGTTTCTAGGAAAAGAAATATCTTGATTCTACTTGTAATCTATTTTAACAACTAGGGTTGTTGCTGCAAAGTGGTTTGGGTTCTTAGTGCAAGTATCAGCAACCCTTACTGAGCCTAACCTAAAGGTGCTCCCTGTGACTGGCTTTCCCTTTGTTGGGAGCCCAAGTCCCCCATTGTGTTTCTGAGGATTGTCTTGCATCAAATTAATGATCTTCAAAGGAAATTGTTCTAGAAAGAGGCTCGCAGTGCTTACTAGTTCCTGGAAGCCACAAAATCTCCCGAGCAGTTCTTAGATACGTGTTTTTTATCTCATCACTCTTACAGGGGAGCTTCAGGTTGGATATCAGGAGAAGATTCTTCACCAGAGGGTGGGTGGGCAGGAAACAAGCTCCCCAGGGCCGTGGTTATGGCCCTGAGCTTCCCAGAGTTCAAGAAGTGTCTGAACAACATTCTCAGACATATGGTCTAATTTTGGGGATGCTTCTGTATAGAACCAGGATTTGGACTTGATGATCCTTATGGGTGTCTTCCAACTCAGGATATTCTGTGATTCTATGATTCTTTGTGCCTTTTCCCCCTGTGACTCACTGTTGTTTTCCACAGTGGAAATGGATTCCAATCCATCTCCAGCTCACTGCCTGTGTAGAATAGATGAATCTACCGGCTGAGAATGTTAAATTTTTGAGACAGAGCAAGAAAGGGAGTAAGCCTGATTTGCCAGATCACCAGTAAACATTTTTGTTGTATATAATTTTAATAGTATTTTAACAAAATTTTACATTTGATGCTAATACATGGTGAGAATGCAAATATTTATTTGGTGATACATCTACTTGTCATTCTTTTCCTCTCATCTCTGGTGTGATAACATTTTTTTCAGCTGGCCAGTCTCTTTGCATCACAAGTTATAGAAACAGCATGGAGGGAGGAACCAAAAAGTTACCAATCTGTTACTGCTTTTTGTGATAGCAGAACAGTAAATAAATGGTGTAGAAACATTTTCAGGAAACAGGTCCAAATGAAAATCTGTTAATTGCTGTGTTTCAAAAGTTAAGCATTGTGTGAGGATCTGTTATAAGTTATGGATTTTGTTAGAAATGACTTCATTATTGTTTAAAGCCATTTTTTTTTTCCTGTTGAGTTTTATATGTTTAGATGATCAGAGCTGAGAAGTAAGTGGAATGTGAATTGAGTAAAAAAACATAGGACACAAATGGCAAATATTATCACAGGCATTTCATGAACACGTTATTTGAAAATTTTGTGCAAATTAGTTGGTAAACATTTACAAGGGTGACAAATATATACAGAGAAAATCATAATTACTTGATAAATACATTCTTAATATAAACAAGAGCTTCATTAGTAGAACATGCTGTGTAAGTAATAATGCTTCTGCTTTTCATCTTTGATCTATGGTCAGTTTATGCCTTTTCATCAAAATAATTTTGTTTCATAGTAGGGAATGCTGTAAAAAATTTATAAAGAAAATTTATTAAGAGTTGTTGCATCTGAGACAAGTTACATGCTTTCTTGCTCTCATTTTAAAACCCAAGAGGTTTTTCTTGCAAGCATTTTAAGAATGACCATTAGATTCACTTCCCATTGCAAATACTGTAGAACATCCATCTTATGGTTGTGTCCTGAGTATAGCTGATTAGCACACCTCTACAGTAAGATACCTTAAGAATCATGGAATCATAGAATGGCCTGGGTTAAAAAGGACCACAATGGTCATCAAGTTTCAACTCCCCTGCTCTGTGCAGGGTCACCAACCACCAGACCAGGCTGCCCAGAGCCACATCCAGCCTGACTTTGAATGCCTCCAGGGATGGGGCATCTTTAACCTGCTAGGACAACCTGTTCCAGTGCTTCACCACCCCCTGAGTGAAAAAATTCCTCCTAATATCTAACATAAATCTCCCTTATCGTAGTTTAAAACCATTCCCCCTTGTCCTATCACTATCACTTTAAACAGTCGTACCCCCTCTTGTTTATACACTCCCTTCAAGT
>PPHD01023357.1:0-12490 GCA_002909625.1 Bambusicola thoracicus
AGGCATGTTTCTCTTTGACAGTGTTTAGACATAGTTCCTTTCAGACCTCCTTTCTATTGCAAAATGATTATAGAAGGGAGAACATCTTCTCTAACTACACGAAGTGAAAAGATTTGTAACCACAGTTCTGCAGCTATCAGAGAAAAATACAGGGATTAGATTTCCTTTCATAGTATCAGTTTCTATAAAATTCTGCAAAGACAGAAAAGCTCAAGTCAGTGACTTCTGAACATCCAGCAGCTCTTTACTTATTTTCACATGCAGGGAATTATAAGCTGTTTATTGCAGTCCTTGCATATATTTTCTAGATAAAGAAGTAATATAAATTCCCCATTTCTTCTCCAGACTGGAGACTGTTTGCTACTGTTCCTCTGAACAGTAGAGTTACATTATTTAAGGAGTGAATGAAGCAACATTGGCTCTTAAAAAGGCTGCCTCTCATCTACTGACATCGCTTCCAAGGAAACTGAGGCAGTTCTTTATGGATGGCCATCAGTATCAAAATACATATGAATTTATAAGAATAGAGAATACAGAGAAGAATGGAAACAGTGAATTGTCATTAAAACTATTGAAGTGACTATTCATTAAAATATATAAAACCACTCCTTCACAATCAAAATAGTTAAAATGAAAACTTCATTACAAGTGAAATTTCTTAGAGTGTGGATTAGGTCATCCACTCTTCTGTGTAATGAATTGTTCAATAATATTCAAAATATACTGATAACAAAAGGACACAGTAAAGTTGTTTGGATTTTTGGTTTAGATTTATACTAGTTTACATCTAATTAAACCCAAAATGCATTGTTTTCATTCTTTGTTAAATTCATTTTTTTTCCTAATTTATGTGAACTGAAAATAACAGGAGTAAACTTTAGCTGACTGTTCGCAAATACAGAAGCAACTGGCTTGCAAATCAGTACAAAACACTCTGGGTTTGTGGTTTTCATTATGAAGTACATGAAAAATAATACAAAAAGTGCAAGAGCATGCTTATAATTTCAAAGATTAGCAATCACTCCATGCAACCACTCAGTTCTAATTTACCTAAGTTGAACCAAATTTATATTACCTGGTTGTGGTAATTCAGGTAAAATTCTGTTTTTATTTATGTCTGTTATACTGCATATCTGGGGGAAAGAAACAGAAAAAGAACACATTTCAAAAATTCATTGCACTTTACCAACTGCTGCTAAGAAAGGACTGCAATTAAGGTTTTCATTATGGAGAACTTGCTCTTGAAACAGTCACATCTATTGTACAGCCACATGGTCTTCACTGAAGTTCCCATTCATTGTTGGTGACTTGTTTCCCTCTAGAAAAGTTAAACATTTTCTCCTACAGTGCAAAATATTTTATTTGAGAAAACAGTCTGTGAAAAATGCAAATTTATTTTTCTTTCTGATCATGAAAATTTTCATGATTGTTTCATTTTGGTCAAGACATTAACACTTGATAAATGATAAATGTTAGAATTTTTGATATGGTGATTGAAAACATGTTGGAGATTAAGATAAATAGGAAGATATACAGTGCAGCTCACATTGATGCAGCTGGTACTTAGATATTTTCTCTTTTAAGTTCATATGTAAAACTTTTTTTTTTTCCCGTATCATCAGTGGACTTTCTGATATGTTGAAGCACATAATATATCTAAGTCAGTAGCTGAACAGAACTGGTCCAGTACTGTTCTAGAACAGCCTGGAGACTTTTTAACCCTCAGTGCCTATATTAGAACTCTGTATGATCACCAACCTTAGTGCTTTTGGAGAACTAACCCACAGACACTACAGTTATTTCTGATATACTCTGCAAGGAAAAACTGAGGTTTATGTACAACCAGTTGTCTCTAGTTACTGTTTTGGGATCAAGGTGACGCTGACAACTGTGTAGAGGGGCTCTCAAAGCATATCGCTGCCTGGAAAGCAAAAAGAGTAGGTAAAGCTAGCAGTGACATCCACTCCTGTCCTGGATGAATTTCTGTGCTTAAGGCAGCGATCCACTTCATTGTGATATTTTGTCACTATTGCCTCACCCATTTAATGCATTTAAATTCTAAGAAATGTTTTATTATGATGAATGCTAATATGATTGTATATTTTAAAAGAAAAAGTAGGTTACTGTCAAATAGCACTTTACTGAAAATCCATAAAAAGTTGCACAGTTCAGGTGCTTACCATGTTCTCCCATAAATGCCTATGCAGTATGTCAGACTACAACTGGGAAAGAAAAAATACACTTTTTCCTTCTGAATTTTTTTTTGTTTCTTTTTTTCTTTTTCTTCACTACTCTTTTGGCTTACTTAGAATTTCACAGTAGTTCGTGTCACTCTGGGTCTGGAGAACAATAAACTGTAGTGAAGAGTTCTCTGGTAATGCTTTCCCTGTGTGTGCAGCTGTACATGCAGTGTGACTGTGTCTAATATCATTGGTTTCTGTTAGTAAACTGCAAATTCTATTGTTTGTTATTTTGACATTTTCTCTTGAAAACGTGGAGGTTTTTTTTATTCCCAGTAGATTTGTGTAATTGTTGGCTAATTTGTTTGGAAAGGGGTGAACACATGGGAAAGGCAGGCTTGTATATGCAAGATGTTCCTGTTAAATCCTTTGCCTAATTCTAACTCCCAACAAAAAGACTTGCTATAATAAATTGCATTTATGCTCTTTCTGTACAATGGCAGAATAATTATTTCTACAGAAAATAGGAATTATTATTTAAACAGAATTTTATTCCCCCTCTGTTCAAGTTACCTCAGATATTCCATAACAGATTGATATAAATACTTTCCATAACAGATTGATATAAATACTTCAGTTTGGTATGTATTAGGAAATGTAGAGATCTTAGCTATTTAGGTAATTCTGAAAGGGGTGCAACTATTGCCAGTACGTTAACTGACCTTCAGTTGCACTCTAAAGCTCTCAAACTAGATGTGATGTTTAAAGATTAATTACTATATTGGTTGAAGTCTGTGATTTTTTATGGCTCAGTTATTGCTCTACTATGTAGTCTACTTGTGGTTTAGCTCAGCAGTCCACTGAGCATCTCATAGCTGTTCACTCAGTTCTCCTGCTCTGGGATGAGTGAGAGAGTTAGAAAAGGTAAAACTCATAGACTGATAAAGACAGTCTTATAGGACAGAAAAGGAATGGATATAATATAGATGATATATAAAGAAAAGATATACAAGTGGTACATAGTTCAGTTGCTCACCAACTGAATGGCCAGCCAGTCTCCAAGAAGCATCTACCTACACTGGTCAGCTCCCTGCATTGATCCACATGACTCCATATGGTATGAGACATTTCTTTGGCCAGTTGAAGTCAGGTTTCCCCGTTCTGCCCCATTCTGGCTCCTTGTGCATCCCCAGCTCCTTGCTGTCAAGGAGTACCAGGAGCTGAAGCACGCTTAGAATCATAGAATCGCTAAGGTTGGAAATGACCCACAGGATCATCCAGTCCAACCATTCATTCGCTCTTCATCAATAGTTCTCGCTAAACCATGTCCCTCAACACATCCATCCAAACGCTCTTTGAACACCACCAGGCTTGGTGACTCCACCGCCTCTCTGGGCAGCCCATTCCAGTGACTGACCACCCTTTCAGAGAAGTAGTATTTCCTACTGTCCATCCTGAATCTTCCCTGGCGCAGCTTGAAGCCATTCCCTCTAGTCCTATCACTAGTCACACGAGAGAAGAGGCTGACCCCCAGCTCACTACAACCTCCTTTCAGGTAGTTACAGAGAGCTTGACTTAGTGGAAACACTGCTCAAAAACAGCCGGAACATCAGTTTGCTATCAACATTGTTTTCATCAAAAATCAAAAACACAGCGCCATGTCAGCCATTACAAAGAAAACAAACTCTCTCCTAGCCAAAACAAAGACACCTGAAAATATAGATTATATTATTTTCTGTAACCCAACATAAAGTGTTGTGGCCTATTGCACTTTTTATAATACCATAATGATACCTCTACAAGATGTTATTTTCTGAATCTACATTTTCTAACAACAACAAAAAAAGTTCCTTTTGTCTACCCATGTACAAGCATAAAACCTAATAGATTTCTTATGCTACCTGATAAAATCTATATTCATTCTATTTTAGAAGCCTCAGAGATCAATATCGAGTTCAAAGATCTATTCAAAATTAACTCTCCAAAGAATTCACTTCTGATGAATCTCTCACAAATGTCTTTGTAAATATCACCTTTCAACTCTTTTGCTTAAATTACATAGGAGTGCCATCTGACCTGAACACCACAGCACATTTAGTGTGGAAAATAAGAGGACAAAAATATGAAATCACAACCAAGTGAAATTCCATTACCAGGAAGTCTTTATAAAACATATTCTGTCACAATCTGTGCTCTGTACTGATGTTTTTCCATTGAGTCTTTCATCTTTTATTTCTCAGAAGGACTCCTAATTTTAATAAATAGATTTCAAATCAAATCATGCATCAACCTGTAGGGATTAGGTATTAAGTACTTCAAACAAATAAATCACTGGTGTAGTAGCTTTCATAAAAGGGAAAAAGGTGATCAAGAATGATGATTTCTTATTTTAATGGGAAGCTATTCTTTGCCTTAAATAACAATGGAAATATTAAGCGTTTCCAAGTCATGTAAGAAGCTTTGGTTCAGTGGATATGAAAAAATTTGTTGTTTTAAAAAGAATGTGGCAGAGGAGTTTATTTTCTCTGTCTTTCTCTGCAGAACTGTCTATTTAATTCTGTCATCCAAAGTGTTTCTGCAGACAAATACAAAATGTCTTTCAGAGAAGCCATGTGACTGTCTTCTTGGAGCATTGTATTTCCCTCAAGGGAAAACCTTTCAACACCAAATTGTTTGTAGTGCCATATGAAAACGCTTGAATTTTTAGTGAAAATAGAAACTGAAAAAAGAGCATATTTGACTTGAGTTATTCATTCAGAAACCAAAAGTAACAGAGCTAATACATTTCTTCAGTGCTGTGTTACATGACAGCAGATTTCATCCTCAACTTGCCTCAAGGCTTCTCTCACATAGTGGCCCCCACAGTTGAGTGGTATATCTGATTTCTAGAAAGAGCTTGAAAAAATGCTGTTCTGGCTTTTAGAAATAACTTATGCGGAGACCACATTTATCCATAATGTGAAGAGCCAAAGTGAAAAAGCCCATTTCAAGGAATTTCAGATTTTTAGTTATGTTTATCCAGATTGTGACAGAATGTGTACGCCTGTTGAAAGCAACAATTTTAATGTAGTGAATACGTGACTCAGTCACTGGCATGTTATTTCAAACATAGTCTCAGTTACTCTTACAACTATCTATAAAATATATTTCATGCTTATAGAAGAAATCAGGAATTTTGGGATTTAGACTATATAGTAAAAGGATGCAGCCTTTGTCAAAAGATATGTATATATATTTCTTTTTTCCATAGGAATGTACCAATTTCATCGAAATTTTTGTCAAAATAATTCTTATTGCTCAGGATCCTAGAGGAGTAGGAGGAAAAAAACAAAACAAAACAAAACAAAACAAAAAAAAACAAACAGAGAAAAATGTAGCCAAAAGTGATGACTGGATCACTCACGTGATATGTTCAAAATTCACTCCAAGTTTCAATTATTCAGCTATAGCCAAAATCTTAAACCTGGTCCTCTCTTAGAAACAGATCATTGCAGAATTTCACTCACATTGTTGCCCTGTCTGCAGAAATAATTCAGTCTTCCCTGGTGGGAGGTAGACTGAACTTGACTCTCTATTTTGTAGTTGAGACAATTCCTGCAAAATGAAAATTAGTTCAGTTTTTGCTTTACTCTAAAGAGCATCAGAAATCAAGATCAAGGCCTGTAATGAAATAAATAAGCTTTTGGGGAGAAAAGCCCAGTACAGTTTTGAAACCATACTACGGTCATCTATATTATTTTTACCATACACAGACACAAATATGGGAAAAAAAATTGCCTTGGAATGGAAAACAAGTGCCTTAATAAATCTTGTGTTTTGAACAAGTGAGTAGTTTATCAGCTGAACAAGTATACTGCCAAATGACTTCTGTCCTATTAATTGTGACTCAGGTTTTTCTGTTGTCTGTTTATCATTTAAATCAAATTCTAATACAAGCTACGTGAATGATATTTAGCAGCTGTTTAAGTTTCATGGAAAACAGAATTTTCAGGTTTTCACTGGTCGGTATGTACATCGTATCGGTTGTCTGACTTTTTTTTTGTGGCTACATAGCATAGAAAACTATATAGTATTTTTCACAGACCGTGATATTTCTAATGGCATGCCAACATTAGAGCAATACAATTTCACATTTATAGTCTTGAGCAGTAGAAAAGTAATAAAAGATGTATATGTTTATGAGATATGCACCACATACAATTTAGTCGATACTTTTAGAAATATGATAGGTGTTGAGTAAGAGTCATATCTGATTTCTAGAGCAGGCACAAAATTAAATATTTTGCTACTGGTAATTAATTGCAGACAAATATTGGAAGCTTAAAAAAAATATTTTATCTTAAAAGAAGAACAGAGTGGATTTTCTGACAGTGAAAACTGAAATAATACCAAGCTGAAATAACACCAAGTCTTTCTTTTTTTTTTTTTTTTTAAATCTATGAGCTTCTTGCAGCCTTTACTGTGGTTCACTAGCACAGTTGTGAATGCTAACTGTGGGGTAAGGAAGCTGAACATCCTATAGCACTGCACTGCTAACACTTATCTTGTATCTGAAACCAGTTTAGCAGTGCTGATGCCTATTACTTGTCTAGCCTTCAAAGTGAATCCATAAGCAAAACAGCCAAAAGACTGAAGCAAAACAGACATATATTTCTTGTTTGTGTGTGTTCTGCTTTCAACAAGCAGAAAACATGCAGTGGCTGTATCTTTACCCTCCTGCAATTGTATAGTTGCGTCAATCATAAGTTTTTTTTTTCTTTCTTTGCAGGAAAGAAAGAAAGGAAGAAAGAAAAAAGCAAACACTTTTTGTTAATGAGATAGAGGAAGTCTCAAAATGTGAGAGTTTAGAATAAAGGACTTAGTGCGGACCAAAAGAATAGTATTATTCATTAGCTAGGTATCCATTTTTGTTTATATAGAATTACTATCTTCCTTCTGGAGAGCAAATGTGATCTTGTGAAAGCTGCTGATATGATCTTCATTATTGCTTTGTCTATTACAGATACCTTTCTTTGTCACATACACTCAACTGATGATTTTACTGCTATGACTAATCTGGCATTCTTCACAGTTACATTACCCAGTGCACTGAAATTAATATGATCAAAATTGATCCTGAAATTTTAAGCATTTCCTCAGTGTCACCTTAAGAGAAATATTCAAAATAAACAATCAATTTCTTCCTCTAATATTTTAATAATATAGAAAAAAAAATGTCAAATTTATTTTTTTCTGAATCCTTTTTTCCCTACAGTTTAATCCTATTTCTCTGACACAAAGATAATTTTAGAAATGTATCATGTGTTTTTCAATCTGAAGAGAATCCGTACCTGTCAAAAAGACAATACATTTCTTTTGAAAAGTGAGCTTTAAACAAGCAGATGTGCTGGCAATTTACATGTGTTACATCCCATTTTTAATGAAAAATCTAATCTCAGTATATCTTTACATTTTATATGATCTTTGTGTAATTAGTTCTTCAGTCAGATCAGTTTATCATCTTAATTTTTCACTGAACATTTTTATATGAATTGTGCCAGGGGCAAAAATAGCTGCAAATTGATAGAAGTTTAAGACTTCATAATCATTGCTTAGACATTTATAGCCTTACTTTAGAACCGTACAAATTGTTGCTTATAGTTTTGCAGTATGGCTGAACTACATCATCATTTAGTCATTCCAAGGAGGATATTTCAGATTTGTCTAATTTATCTTTAGTCTAGATAGAACAACTAAATATGTATCTTTTTATTTCCCACTAAAATGACAAAGTTAGAGATGTTTTTATCTCAGTAGCGACTGGTAATATTTTCAGGGGACGTTATTTCTCCAGTCAGCAGATAAGGAGAGGAATTCAGGGGAATTCTAGTGACAGGCAAAGACAGATTTTAATGTCGCTTCTGGGTTACGCCCACATCCACCCTACAATCAACCTCAGTTAAAGATAAGTGCTATGGGAATACTAACCCATTTCAATGGCCAACAACACTTACACATTGTTTGCTTACCATTTTATGGCTAATGACAATGTGTATTAAATAAGATAATTGATAGCTAAGAATTATATTAAAGATGGTATTCATATCTTGCTTAAACTATTCAGCCTAGGATTCTAGTTGTAATTCCTTGATGTGTGCTGGGACATTAGAGAAAATATCTTCCTGTTCTGAAATTTATAGGGTAAATTACCACGTGATGTTCACATCACAAGGCCTTCTCTTCTTTTGTGTCATATTTCCCCTTCCTTCTCCTGAAGTCATCCTTTTTACTTTCCTGTATGTCCTTTCCTCTGCTGAAATTCCTCTCAAATAAATGACTCATTCCTAATTATTTTTTCCCTGGTGTTCCCAGCTCTCTTAGATTCACACAAAAATTGTGTGTTTCCAGTGCTGTTACTGAGGTGATTTCAACCCAGCATAGCGTTTGCTGATTCAGCTGTCTAGAATAGGTCAGCTTTGCATCCCAAGACTCCCTTCTGATTCATGCAGATTAGGTTTATTTTTGGAGTTATTTTACTTTACCCTTGATTCCTTCATCTAATTCTAATTAAGTGCAGTTTTTCAACCTATGAATAGACAACTTGCTTATGAATCAAGAAAATAATCTGTTTTATGGATATCTTTATCCTTCAATGATTTTCGTCACCCTCCTGATTGCCACCAGAGGTCTCAGCTAGTTTGGAAGCCCAGTGCTCCTAGGTGACCTCCTGCTCACAGGTACTTTGAAACAAGATGTTTGTGTTAGCATAAATGTGTGAACTGGGCTATCTTTCTAAAACAGAGACTTTCTGTTTTAAATAACTAGGGTTGTAGCTGTTTCTTCACAATCTCAGGCTCTCAAAGAAATACAAAAACAGACTGAGGACTGAGTTTTTGTCTTTGTTGAGTCTTACAGGTGGCACTGAGACCTTTGCAAGTTTGAAAAAGGTCACAGGTTTATATTGTGGATTCTCTATTAGTCCTTACATTTATGTTTTTTCTGATAGTCTAAAATCCTGTATGATTAACAATGTTAAGCACAATGCTCAACAAGAGATAAAACTCAGAAAGGACACAAATCCTTTGTACATTAAGAGAAAATAAAAGGAACATTAACCTTTTCATCCTTTCTTTTTCTGTCTTTCCCCTGACATATTTTATCCTGTTCTGACATGCAACTTTGAAAGACTTCTTTGCACTGTGGTTTTAAAGGAAAAGTTTCAATCTTTTCCTTCCTTGTAAGAATGAACTGATCTTGGTCATATAGTGTAGGCCATGCTGAAGCATAACACTACTTTCTACTTTCCATCTTCCTTAGCGTGATGTTATCTTCATGGTGATGTATTCTGCTTTCAGAATAAGAGAAGTTGACATAGTTTTGAATTCTTTTCTCACACAGAATTAGAAGCACATTACAGACTAATCTGTACTAATTACAAGTGTAAAAAGGAGCCAAATATTTGTTTTCTATAACCTTCAGTAGAAAATGTAATTTTCCACAAGAAACATTTGAATTGAGTGCTGCTTATTCATTCTGGCCTTTTTAAAATTGGTGTAAGCAGATAAGTTCTTTAAAATTGTTACAATGGAAGGCCAGAAATATACCGATTCTCCATAAATCTGAATCTCGCTTGTACTACATGAAATAAACCTCATAAGAAAAAAAATATTTAATATTCCTCTTGGTCTTTAATAGAGTTCTTTGTAAGGTAGTCTAGATGGAGATGTGAAGAAAATTCAGGCAAATAACAACCACTCATGGTCAGTTGAAAGTTTGGTATATGACAAATATACAAACTTGGTGAGTTGAAAGCTTGGATGCGATTAACACTCTGTGTCTATATTTATAAAAAGTAGATCATCCACTTCAGGGGAAGAGATGAAAATATGTAACATAAATCTAACTGCTTGTAAGGCAGTGTAGTTAGAAAGTAGTCTGTGTATTTCCTTTGAATAATTTAAGAAAAATTCAAGTACATCTGTAATTAGTATTCATTCAGTCAGTTTGAATGGATACTTAGAATAATTTTAAAAATCAGTAGACAACTTGAAATGAAAAAATATGCAGTATGACAAGATAAACTGTGCACAAGTAATTCAGCTAGAAGTTTTTTTTAACACTTCCTTAGCATTTCAAGAAAAACAGAAAAGGAAAATTGTTCAAATGACAGTATAGCTCATTTTGCAGGCTACAGAAGGGATAGTTGTGAATCAAATTATTCCATCTATTCTCAAAAGGTAGCAATTAGGAGATAAAACTGATTAGGTGTAGAGGGAATACTAAAAACAAACAAAATTCTTACCACCTCCTTGAAAATGCAAATACACACATGTAAGCAATTTCATCAGCTTTCTCATTCAAATATAAATTAACTATTTCCATGTTTTTTCTTTAGATTCTACATTTTTGTCCTATACTGTCCCATCCATTGTTTTCTAGGTATTTGGGAAACTTTGAGAATATGAAACCCTGGTATGAAATGAAATATACGAAGTAAAGAAACACATTTGAACTTAAATTAATTTCATAAACCTCAACTTACTTTTGAAATCGAATCACACATTTTCTAGGTGATTTTTAAAGAAATTTGAATATCTTGTTCAATGGAACAGCTCAGTAAACTAGTGATAAGACTGAAAGTAAAACTCTCAATTAGATTTTGAAATAGATAAGAATTGAAACGTGATAATCTAAGTCTTGCTACAAAATATTGAATTATAAAAGTATATTATATTTATATTTATAAAATTATAAAAAGTAAAGTAAAACTTCAAGTAAGTTCATGTTTCTGCAATTCTAAGGAGTTTTTTCCCTGTTCATTATTAGACAAATCTAGAGGCTTATGATCTCCTTGGGAGGTGAGTAGGAGGGAAAGAGCTTAGTAACTTTTAGCCATAAGTATCCAGTACTGTATACAGATTGCTTTGATATAAATCTTAAATAGAATATAGAACAATTAGTGATTGCAGTATACTGAAAAATTATGCTTCAGTTCAAATACATAGGTCCTTGTGTGCAAGTGTTAGTAAAACAATATCCATTTTTGATACAGGTGAAGTATAAAAAAATATATAGATTTTTTCCAATTTATGTTTTTAAACATATCTTTAACTAATCATGATGATTTTGTCCTAGATATGAACAGAATAGTCTAATTGTCAAATAGAGTACTAGAGAACTTTGTTTGAATTTGAAGTGTATTAGTGGCATTCTTTGATGTGCCTTGCACCTATGTAGTTTGGTCACAATTTATGTCTTTGTCTAATAAAAAATGTATATGGCTCAAGCTGTTGATGCAGTTGACATCTGTTTCAGATTCATTTTTACTGACAGCAAGCTGCTGCTGGCAAATGCTCTGTCTTTTTATCATCAAAAATACAGAGACTGGCACTCCTGCCATTGCTTTTTATTCTGCACTAGAGATCTTCATTAGATACACTGCACTAAAACCTGTGATGGATGGCAAGCATTAGTGAATATACATTTAAATTATACTAATTACAATTTTTAAACAATACTAGGATTCATAGAGAAGTTATCATAACAAGCATAATAATGTGAAGTAACCCGTGGCAATATCTAAGCTTTTAATCTCATTTCATAGATTATAGAGTATCATCACATATCTACATAGATATACCGTAGTACATATTTGTAATTTGTTATAACAGTGAAGTAATAGTTTAGATGTATTTGATTGTTATTAGTGTGATTCATTACCTCCGTTACGATATCTTTTGTTTTCATCCACCACTGTAGAAGAGAGGTTATGTTTGTGTATATGCACATAAGCCATCCACATGTATACACACGTGGTTGGATGTATGTTTAGTCTTGGGTTTGCAGCAGGAGTCAGAAGCATTTTTCCAAGTGTTCCATGATTGCAGGAAGGTGTTCTTTCTCTGGTGCAGCACCACAGTTCAGCAACCTGTTCACAGTCCTCATGGGAGTTATTACTCCTGTGACATAATAGCAGAAACCTGTCTGACAACCATAATTAGACGGTAGTATGCATGCTTTTCAAGAATGTAGAGCTTGCTCCTGTCAAATGCCAGCAGAATCAGAGACTTCTCTTCATGCTGAATGGATTGGTGCTTATCAAGTCTTGTTATGTCTCAAAGAAGTTAGGGCTGTTTTATGTTTTGTCTCCTGTCTCGTTTGTCTTCTAGAAGATAATCCTACATTTTCAGATTTTCTTTAACCTCCATATAAATGCTTTGTCTCCCTAGTTAATTAAAATGTATCCAGAAATCCCATCCAAGCAATTTGCTTCTGACTTGGCCTCTGCTAACAGTTTTCTGTACTCAGCAAATATCTGCTTGTACCTATTC
>PPHD01023359.1:0-12489 GCA_002909625.1 Bambusicola thoracicus
AATAAATGCAAATATACATTTAAAGGTATTGTTCTAATTTCTCAGTTCATTAACAATACTGAAAATCATTGCAACAAATAGATATTTTCAATATCTTTTGATTTTGAAATATTTTTAGGATAAAATCCAACCTATTCTATTAAAAAGACCCTCTGAGGCATTTTGTCAACTCTCCAAAAACAAAAACTGAAGTAATAAATTTCACTGCTGTTCCACTGACTTTACTGTAAGCAGCACTAAAATAAAAAGCACCAGCCCTTCCAGCCTGAGCAATTAGTCAGTACATGGAGCCTTTTCAGTTGATTGCTGAAAGAAAAATTGTTTACTGCATGATTCATGGGAATAAGTTTGTTTATGTAATCATCTAATCTTTCTCCAAGTATGTTAGGAATAAGCAGGGAGGGGCAGCTTACACGTTAAGGTTCCTAGATTTGCCTTTTGCAAAACTATCTCGGCCAAAGAAAAATGTGCTGTTTGGCTTTCTCCCATGTCCATGGTGCAGACACCCCCCACCACCTGCCTGTGGCCTGCTGCTTCCCTCTGCAGCTGCAGCTTCTCAAACTGTGGGGATCCCATGTTTGCCTTGGCTTTTTCCTTCAGTATTTCTGCTCTCACAGCTGAGCTTCTGACTAGCCTTTCCAAGCGGCACCTTGCTGTGTACAGCGGCTGCCCACTGTTTCAGCATTTAATTGGCACTTAAGTGAGATTTAATTCCTCCTTCTGTTTAATCTGCATGAACGTTGGTGAGCAAGACTCCACTGATATCACTGTGTAAGGAAGAAACTGAGTGTCAGCCACTAACAAGACTGAACAACAACAACAAACAAACGAGAAACATGAAGGAATGTGAGGTAATGAAATGAAAAGTATATTTGAAATCACAACTCCCAGATATATTTCTTTGTGCACATATAGTTATGAATAACCAATAAGCAAAAAAGTAAAGTTAGCTAAAATGGACATTCAGAGCCTGGAGTGTCTTAACGTTTTATTACTTGAGATTTCCAGTTGGCAGGTATGCTTTGTTTGCCAAGCCATTGTAGTGTATAAAGGATCTTCACCATTTTGGATCAGAATGCAGAACAAGACTCTTTCAGGACTATGCCTCTCAGTTTCCTTCAATCTAGCTGAAATACTTTAGGTGATGAGTGGCAGCAGGATAAGATCTTAGCACATTGTTATAGAAGACGAGAGGAAAAAAATGGCATTTGCTCTAGAGTTAAGAGTAAAAAACAGGGGGCGATGTGCAGAGGACATCTTGTTTGAAGTCACATTGCATGCATGGACAGTGCAGAGTCAATTTTCGGTAGTTTACATGCCATTAACCCTCAAGGATCCTGTTATCTCTAGCAGGAATTTGGGAGGAAATATAAGGTTTGGTGGTTAAACTATTATTTGTATGCTGTGTTTATATCACAAAACATGCAGAAATTTGAAACTCATAAAATCATAAGCAAGGTGTAATACCTGAAGAAAAGAAGAAGTAATGTAATCTAGAAAAGATATCTAGCCTGTCAGCAGGAAAGCAGGAAGAAAGCTTCTGCCATTTGAGAGAGGTCTTTTGCACAAGTTCTTTCCAATTTTCTGCAGGCAGGCTCAATGCAAAGCTTGAGCCCACAGGCTGTAACACATACTGAGTTAAAAGAACATATTGAAATTAAAAATTTACTCCTGAGCTAATAAGTAGAGTTTACACTTTCACTTACATTGTTATTAAAATGGAAGAAGAACTTGTTAAGAATGTAAAAATGAATTAAAAAAAAAATTATAATAAAAGAGATTTTATTATTTAAGGTTATTATAGAGGTGCATAAGTAAATATTCTAAGGATGACAGATTAATTTATTAGCATAATGGGAAGCTGAGCTTTCTGATGGAGAAAAAAGATTGCACTTTCTCATTAAGCATTTTTACATGAAAATATTTTTGATTATTTGCATAGTATTCCCTTGATGCTCACCACTTTGGAATCAAAAGCTTAAGGTAAGTAAACACATGCAGTTCTTCCACTACAGCTGGCCTATTCCCCAAAATCCCACTGGACTGCCCTCCACCTACATGAGGGCATTGGCCTTTTGTCTTGACCTGGGAGTCCAGGCACCCCCAGTCAGCTCCCTGGGAGTAGAGGAAAGGTGAGCAGCAGCAGCAGCACAGTAGCTGAAGGCATCAGTGCTCCCCTCCCCATGCTCCAATTTTTGCTAAGCAAAAAAAAAAAAAAAAAAAAAAAAGAACACCCATAAAAACAAACAAAATAAAACAACCATGACCCTCTCCCAGCTGGAAATCCTATCTGGAGCATATAAGGACTGGTCCCACACTGGACCTGATCTGGATTTTAATCACTTTTTGAGTGCCATGCCAACGTGTCAGCATGCAGAGTCAGGATCTTTCCCACATTGGAGGATGTGATAATGCAGGAATGTGCTGTCAACCCAGGGGACTCACCCCAGTGTTAATATAGAACATCAAGGTAATTAACTTCAATGTGAGATACCAGAGCACACTCTAGTTTTCGAGTATACCTCCTACCTGCCCTCCTCTGACCCTCAATTGATTTGAAATGAACTAGCTGTTTTATACCTAGAAGGTAGTGGGAACCTCAGAGGATTTTTCATTTTTACAATTATGATCAATGCTTATTTTCCCTGACACTTGTGCTCAGATGTTTCTGAGATAAGTCATTTTAATCTGATCATAATATTATCAACTGTTTACAGAAGGCATACTTGATCTAAGATTAATTTATTGAGACTTCAGAGAGAAAAAAAAAATCTATTTAGTAATACTTTCTTATTTAAAGGGGATAATTGGTCTAAATAGATAGTGTGCCATTTAAATTTTTCATCATATCAATATAAAAGAGAAAAAAAAAAAACTTTTGAGAGTTCATGTTTTACTATATTATTTCAATGTTTAGAGAACAATGTTGTAAATTTGGGTTCAGCTAAGTCTGAGAGTAGATATCAGATTTCTCTCTCTTTTTTCCTGGGTCTGGCCAGAGAGAGGGAGTTAGATCTTGTCCTTAGGAGATATCACCCTATGTTGAAAGCTGTTATGGATGGTAGTCTTGGGGAAAAATGAGGAACTTCTTATCTTCCTTAGTGTTTGGGTACACTAACTTCTTTATTTAAATTTAGATCGAGGCATCTTGACTCCTGGGACAGAAAACTTTCTGAACTTCTTGACTTCCATTTTTTAGCCACTAACAAGACAAGGGCATCTGCAGAAAACTGCAGGTCTTGGAATTTCAAGGTGAAGATAATTTTTACCAAAGATCAGCTCTGGAATTCTTCTTCAATTCTTTGCTGGTATTCAGTGGTGGGCAACAGTGAAACATGATACAACATATAATTTTGTGTTGTCTTCTAAGCCCTCTGTAGTTGCAACCTGCTTTAATTTTATCTTGTCTTACTCATCTGATATGAGAGCTTTCCAATAGGGTCATTTGCCTTGAAGTCTGTGTTTGCAGACAGGAAGCTATAATAGTAACAAATTAAGGGTTAGAGTGATTATCTCTCATTTGGATAAGCAAGTTTGTAGTCTATGGTTATAATTTTGTAGTCTCAGAGGTGAAAGGAGACTGATGAATTTTAAGGCTGCATTTTTGAACACAGCAAGACTGTTCCAAGCCTTGGATGATTTTTATGTGCAATATTTCAAGTATTTGAATCTTACTATAAATACAATATTGTTGAGTGTCTTAAGTAAAATCTTAAGAAACCTTAATTCTACAAGTGCTCTGTGTACGTAGCTATTGGCAGCCTAAAAGAGATAGGAAGAGAAAGGACAGCTCAATGTCAGACTTTGTTAGGGAGGTCTGCAATTATTTCCCTGGCCTACCACGCATCCCTGGTGATCTTTGTCAGCCCTGTTATAGTATACTTTTATGAATGACCGCAATGGCAATGTTGTCTTCTTCAAGAATTACGTCGCTTGGCTGTCCTGCTTGTTGCCTAAATTACTGCATAAACATAGATTTTTGCATGGTATGGAAGGCACTTTCATGAGTTCCTGAATTTATTTGCTTGTTTACCATATAGAAAGCTGGACAGGATAGTTTTGAAGGTAACTGCATGTCTGCTTGTAACAAAATAGTAGACGCCCCCCCCACTAGGCCCCACAGTACTGCAGAAGGATTATGTTTATTTTCCATGTCAAAGGAATCTATGAACACAAAAGCATTCACGTCCAGATACTGTAATGATGGAGAGAGTATATATTCCTTTATAAAAACTAACATAAATGCATTATTTATAAAGCAACAAGACACTGAAGAATAAGATGTGGAAACAAAGAGCAGCAACACAAGTCCTTCATTGCCTCTCCTATTTCTTTCTCAGGAAAAGAACACCACTGAAGCTATGATGATTTGTGTTGTCTATTATAAAAACTGCATTTGAGAAATATTTAGCAAGAGCAAGCCACAAATGCATAGCCATAAATATAAATACCTCTAAAGTAAAGAGAAAGCTCAAGCACTGTTTAATAGCAAGTCTCCAGATAGACAGCTTTCATAACTGCATAGCTTGGTTTCTCTATTATTGGATTTCCACCCAAGAAATATACACCACTAAAACTATTATGTTGAGTTTTGTCCAAGACAAAAGGATCATTGTAGATTTGAATAAAAATTATTCTCTTTCCCTTGGAAATACTGTAAGAAAATATTATGTTAAAATAACTATATAAGAGCAGCTGAATCATATGGCCTTTATTACTCCTATTATTATTAGTGAAATGATATTTAATAAGTGTTCACTTTTTTATTAAAAATAACTTATTTTTATTCCACTTGTTTAAAAAAAAAAATCCCTTCCAAAAAATTTATCTTAATAGTGCATTGAAACATGGATATTTTGACTTTATAAAAATATTTATATCATGATTTGTAATTTTTAATAAAGAAAATAAATTAAAATATCAAATACTGCATATATTCCTCACAGTAGCATTTCTGCCATATACTCATATTTTAAATGTGGAAGCTAAGGTTTAGCATCACCAAATAGTCTATATAATATAGTCTTCAGAATTCAAGAATGTATTTGTTTATAGTTATGAATAATTTAATTAAATCATGCAAATAATTTAATGACTACATAAATAAGTGTTTTGGCTTTTTTTGTTGTTGTTGTTGTTAAAACAAATGCGGTACTCATAAGCACAGAAAATACTTATGTTCTTTATATAAACTCCCTTCAAACAATCAGTATGCTATCATAATACCATTAGAACTGGTGTTTACTGCATCTGCCTATCATCTAATACCTAGTATGCTTTTCAACATTACAATTAATTTTGATCAAGATACTTCAATTGTTATATATATACCTGGTATAAAAGGAATACAACACCTTATTCTGTAGGTGAAAAAATGTTAATAATAACATTTTGAAATTAATTATTTCATATTAAAAACAAAGGTAAGGTATTGTTTTGTTCACACTCTGGAATCAGGTGCTGATAAAACAAATTTGTGATGGTGACCATTTGTAGAGAGTGGTAATTAAATCACATTGTGACTCCCAGGAATGAGACCAAAGAGATGATTACCAGCTGAAGATAAATTAATAATTAGTGATGCAATGAATTTATATGGCATCAAGAAACAGAATGTACAGAAGGTTTAGTTCAGAGTGGTAACTCTAAGTGGAGGCACATAAAGCATTACATAGTAAACTCCAAACTGTAAAAGATGGTAGCTTAAGGAATGTTTAAAATACTGCCAAGTAGCCAGGATGAAAATGAGGAAGTCAGGCTAAGAAATCCACAAGACAAGTCTGAAGTCATAATACTGTCCAGAAGATGACTAGTTTTGAATAGGCATGAGATTTCTTTTCAGACATTGTATTTCTAACACAAGCCACATTTCTTGCAGCTGATATATAAAAGCTATCTATTATCGCTCTGTTTTGGGGAGGGTTTTTTTGTGTGTGTGTGTTGTTTGTTTTCACATATTGTGTAGGATCTACAAACAGAGCATTGCTTTACGGAGATTCTGTTCTTGAAGCATGGGCTCCCTCTGTCTGTACATTTTGTCTTTAAAAAAGGTTAGTTTGATCAGGCAGCTTGTGAAATCGTCTTTCTCTTCTTCCTTGCACATTTTCAATATGAAAACATTATTACATTCAAAAAATGGCTACACATTTGAAACTGATGTTTAAATACATCTTCGTGTACTCTTAGAATCATATAATTGTTTGAGTTGGAAGGGACTCTTAAAGGCCATCTAGTTTAACTCTCCTGCAAGGAGCAGAGACACTTACAACTAGGTCACATTGCTCAGAGCCCCATCCAGCCTGACCTTGATTGTCTCCAAGGATGGGACTTACACCCCATGTTTCTTGTGAAAAACATTATTGTCTTCGGTTAGTTAACTTATTTGTCAGTGATCTTAAGCTTAGTATTATATGCTTATGTTCATTTTCTGAATGCTAGTGGATTAACAAGGAAGACAAATGGAGTAGGTGTCAATGTTTTTGTACTTAATACATTCCTTTGCATAGGAGAAAATACTGATTTAATGGCTTTGTTGTCTTTCCCTCTTTTCCATGCAGAAGCACCAGATCTGAAGTTCCTTTCTTTTTATTTTTCACTTAACTCACCTCCTGCCACCCTCCTCAGTAACTTATAGACTTCAATTAATTACCTCTTGAAAAGTTTGCTGTTGACTTCCCTTAATTAAAAGATTAAAGTTGTGTTTTTCTTGTGTAGCAGTATATCTCTCATACAATAGATTGATTCTAGCAATTGTGTAAACAGACAAATTCATTAGGTTTGGTTTCTTTTTTCAAATTTTATACATATTTAATTGTTACACTTTATCCTCCCTTACTTTGCAAAGCACTGTGCCAAGTGCATGAATATTGACTTATTATATTAAGTTGGCATCTTGCTGTACTTCTGAACAGTAGCCTGTGCTATAGACATCTCAAAATATTTGATTAAAAAGCTGGAGCTTGCTGTTTACAAGATTTATAAAGGGAATTTTAGGATTCTTTTTTTCCCTTTACTGCGAGCAATGCATTAAATGGCACTTAAAAAAAAAAAAGAAAAAGAAAAAAAGACATCTAAATTATGGCACAGATATATGTTTATGAAACAGAAGCCGAAAAAAATTATCTGCAGTCTTTATAATCAGAGAGAAATAAATTAGTTTTGAATGAGACCTAAAAAGAGAGAAGGCATTGAGTTTCTGCAGGTAATGACCAGCAATCTGTAAACAACCTTATGTGACAAGATACATATAGTGACTTAATTGGGAAACACAATACCTGAAGGCAAAAAACAGATGGCAGATTAATTGGCAGTAGCAAGAAAAAGACACACCATTGCCACATTCAGCTTTGGAATACAACAATGCCTGAAACTGTCTAAGAAAGAGAAGCATCATATACAAAGGTTGCAGAAAATATCAGACATCTCTGTGAAACACGTGGCACGTTTACAATTATCCAAGATAAAATCATCAAGTACAAAGAACTTATTAGAAATAGACTTACTCCACTGAAGAAGGGAAGATATCAAAGCCTGAAATGAGCTGCTCCCAGAAGCTGAAGCAACATGAGAATAGAGCGCTGCTTATTATGCATTTACTGTTCTTGCATATACAACCTTAGAAGATGTCTGTTCCTGACTAAAAGAGATTATAAAAATAGAGTTTTACCAAGTTAAACTTAACATTCATACTCAAAAGCAGTCAGCCATGAAAACTAAAGTTAACTTACTCTGTAGTTACCTGTTGAAATTGAATATTTAGAATGTTCTAAGTCAGCTGATTAGCGTTATGGTGAAGTTCACATCGAAAATTAACAGAGCTCTCAATGCCCCAACAAAATTGATAGGGTAAACAGTGTTTTTACTTCTCACATTTCTTCTCATCTTCATTTATACTCATTCTTCTTCTGAGTGCAGTAAGAAAAAAGTAAAACAAAACCCCATTCATTTAACATCTTCTCTGGGCCAGAAGTCTTCTAACCAGCCCTGGGAGCACAGGTAAAAGCAGGATATCCCAGGGTCCATCCCTCCCTAACCTCATCTAAGGGTAGTAGGTAGGAGAGAAATATCTCTATTCAGAGATTGTATCCTTCAAGGATTTTTTTTCTCAGTGAGCTCTCACTGTCAAGACAGGGTAAGCTATTCCTTAATACCTTTCACAGCTTCTCCTAAAACTGGTCAGATGCAAATTCTTACATCTTTGTCCAATACACAGAGTCTTCTCAATTCCAGGTAGATTTCTACTGAAAGTTTTAAATACCATAGAAAGCGGATTTGTGTGTTTATTTTCAGGAAATAGACCACAATTAAACTGAAAGAAGCAATGAAGACATTCTGTAGCCCAGTGTTTTTCCACTGGTGTCCAGGTTTATTCTCCTCTTATTAAAATTTTATCTACCTCTGGAAGTGACTAATTTGTGAGATTTCCTTACATGTCAGTTACTAAAAAAAACCAGCTTCCATGCTCAAAAGACATGCCTTTTACCTCACACTCTGGGCAGAATAAAGTTGCTTTGTTGTTGTTATTGTTTTTTTAACATGGCAGCCATTGTGAGTAGTCCCGTGCTTCGGTCTACACTTCAGTCTGTTTTAACTCTGTTTTCTATCCTAACTTGAGAAATGTAAACAAATAGCACATTCAGTCAAGTGCTAAGCCGACCTTGCAGTTCTTGCTGGAACAGCCAGGTCTCTCCTTATGGTGTAGTACAGGTAACAATCTCTAAGCAGCAGTGCCTGCTCTCTTATGAGGCACCCAGTGAAGTTTCACCTATTTTCTTCTTGTTGCTCTAGAAGGGCTGTCAGGGGAATGACATTAACAAACTAGTTTGTTAGTATAGAGATATATTTAGAAAGGAAAAGATATGATCTGGCTGTTGATCCCTAAGCAGGCCCAGAGGTAAGGACCTTTGTAAGAGTATTTAGTTGCCTTGAGAGTTATACAAGCATTCCCAAAGGCTCTGCTCCAGGTGCCCTGCATCAGCAATTACTGCATCATGTTTCATCAGGTTTTCCATACAAAAAAAAAAATTATGCAATTGCTATGCAGTGCTGGTGGTAGAGATCTAGGCTTCTAGCTGCTTACCTATTACTCCAATTTTAAAAGGGAAATTATAACACAGTTTGTTTAAAACTATTGTCAGTGCTAATCACCTGCATCTCTCCCTGCCAGAATAATTGTCAGGAAGCTATCAGCCCCAGCATTTCATTTTAGAGTTACACATAATTTTCTTAGCCACCAGACAAAATAGATGTTACAAGTAAGCTATCACATTTGAATGAGACACATTTGGTTTTAAAGAGGGTGAATGTACTGTAAGAAATATATGTGCTTTTCTGTTGCTTAAGCTACTGATATAGATCTACACTGATATGGTACTTGGTCTTATTACTTTATTCAAAGAGTGTTATCTATGTTCTGCAGTTTGCAGGTAGAATACACAGGGGAAACAAACCAAAAATGATGGAAGCTGATTGCAGTTTTGTGACTGAAAATAAGCCTGATGAAATTAATAGTGATGATGAAACAGATAGTTCATACCTACAAACACCATATAATACTTCACCTCTTGAACTATTGTAAAGGGCTTCAGACATGAACTTCAGGCTTTCTGAGAAAATTAATCTCCTGCGTATCCATGTATACTCACGAGACGGAGGAAGAATTGTAAATGAGGACGTGTGGGTATGTTTTCAGTCTTTGCTAGATGGAGAATTTGAACAAAAAGGGTCACATGAAGCATACTGACAGTCAAATTTTTGTCTTTAAGTTGAACAAAGTCCAATTGTGGAAAAGGCAGGCTCATGAGAGAGAATACTTAGTTATTCTTTTCACTGGGTTTATCCTGGCTGCCATTCAGATAACCCACAATCTGCTGCACCACAATCTACTGTTCCTTTTAAAAAAAATAATCCTATAAAAACACAAACATAATTCTTCACAGATGATGATGAACTTATGCCAGCATTAATATGTCTTTTTTTTCTCTTTTTCATTCCATTTTTCCCACTGTTTTTTTTTTTTTTTTTTTTTTTTTTTTTCTTTCTTCTTCTTTTTGCATTGTCTGAAATGCAAAAATGATGTACGTTAAGAAGAGCTTTATGGAAACACAAGACAGTCCTGCTGACATAGCTGTAAGATATTTACAGATTATAATTTATCACATGAAAATTCTCTTACATAGATCATGTATATGTGTTAATACATTTGAATATTACTGTTAAGTGTGAAATGCTGTTTTAAACTTTGTTTCAAGCAAAGAACTGAAAGAAATGTTGGCTGCCTACCATTTTGTTATTTGATATTTTTGTATAGACCAGAATGATTTTTATTATTTTTATGATTTTTATATGAGGAGAGCTCCATGAAAAAGATGATAAAATAAGATTTGGGTACTGTAAATGTTAAGAAAACAGAAGTTCATCATGAAATTTCTGGATGGCTTTAATTGATAAAAGTGGATAGAAGTGCTAACTCATTGCAGTAGTGCTCTCTAGCTGTGGTCCAAATTTAGATAAAATAGAAGTACTTCAATGTGTATGTAGCTCAGTATGACTTGGAAACACTGTCACTTCTGATGCCCTAGAAATCTCTTGAAGGGCATCCACACTTAGATCACAAATATTATTACTAGCTTAATTTTGCAGAGATTGCTAGAACTTTGATTTCTACCTTTAGGAGCTTTTCAAAGTACATAATGAATGAAAGCAGAGCATAACATTTAATTAAATATATATATTTATATAGTAGCTGGCTTTAGTCCGCTTTCTTAAATATGCTACATACACGAAAATACATTATACTTTAATCATAACTGACTTGTGAAAAGAATAGTATGTTTTCCTGGTAATTTCCCACATTACAGACCAAGATGAAGAAAACAATATCGTTTCCATACCAAAATAAGTTTACAAAAATATTTCTGATATTATGTATTCTTCCATTGATTGTATATTACATATAGACTTTATTTTGCACAAACAGTAGTTAACCATAGAGGTAGTTATGCATATGGTCGTGTATGTATACAGATCTTTAGTACAAATGGGTTAACTTTTGATCCTACAGATAAATGACATAAATAACAGACAAATTATAGACTCCACCGTTAATTGCAGCCTGTCCATATGTAGAAACCATATGGCAGTATATAGAAGATTTATGCTCGTTAAGCTCAAAAAGCTCGACAAAATCAACCTACAGTATTTAACAGCAGAGTATGAACTCTGCACATGGCTATAGAAAAGCAATTGTTTGTAGCACCTTCTACCTAATTTCTCCCTGGGGTTCCCTTAAAAATATTTGCAGGATATTAAAATGACCTCCCTAGATCACCAGTGTGTGTAGAAATGAGAATTCTTTTGATTGATTAGCCAATTACCACAAAGTACTGTGTTATACACCCTTGCATATTAACAACTATGTTATTAAGAGATGGAAGGAATTAAAGAGCTATAAATACATCAAATGGAGTAAGCATGCATCATCAAATCAAATAGTTTTCAGTAATCATATGGTTATGGTTTGTCGTATATATTTTATGGTTTGGTGAGAGAAGGATATTTGTTCACTTATTTGCTTAATGCAATGCTTCTATCTTTGCTTTCATTCTATCACTTCTAACTTTTTCTACTTACCTTTCATCTTAGCATCACTGCCTGTGGCAGTACTCTGATAACTATGATGCCATCAACGGGCTTCATTTAACAGGACGCATTGCTGGTTGCTGCAACTTCACAGAGGTCTATAGTCTATCTTAAAAATTCTCTTCTTAGGCCAAGTCCAGTTCTCCTTGTGAAAATAATGACATTTTTTAGCAGTGGTGTCTGTTATTCTCAGCATATGCAGAAGACACTGATAACTTTAATACCATCCTCATTACGGGACAGATGTAAATTAGGGATCACCCCAACTCTCTTTGTAACATGTATGGATTCATTGACATACCTGAAAGTATTGTACAGTTTTTTAATCCTTTTGGAACTGAAACCCACCTATCTCACCAAGCCACAGTTTTCTGTTCAAGAAGTCACCCAAGCTCATTGCAGCTGGAAATCTGGTGTCTTGATATCTCAGGAAAGCATGATTCTGAAATATTTTTTGTTGTGGATTTATATATCATAGAAGAAATATATAAATATATATGTTTTGGTTAGGTGAAACTAACCTCCTGAATTTGAGACCAACCAACTAATGACAACTTGCCCTTAGAACTAAGAGAAACCCCTGAAGTCAATTTTACCCTCAGATAAATAAAGAAATGTCATTGGCATAGAAATGTAAGAGAGGTAAGTATTCTTTTTTGTGTGTGTGTGTACCTATTATACAGTATAGTAGCTGTTTACTGTAAAACGTGATTGTGTATCATTTTTAGATTAAAACTGAAGACAATAAGTAATATATAAAAGTATATATATAGAATATATATAAGGCCTGTTTTTGAAACCTTTTTTTTACTGCCATCTTTTCAAGCAGAATATATTTATTTATTTATT
>PPHD01023361.1:912-12489 GCA_002909625.1 Bambusicola thoracicus
GTTATGCTTTGTAATCATATCTTTTGTAAACCATTTGAAATTGAAGATACATTCAAATGGAATACACAAAAAAGAACAGTAAAAGGGATACTATATTAGAAGTATTGTATACATACACTCATACATAGTACTCTTTTGAAAGGAAGTCATACATTTCTCCAGAAGTAAACATTGTTTTGCTTAAAGCATTTAGTTCCATATGCTTCAAGCTTAAAAAAACAATAAAGTGGCAACAGGAATGTAGGTAGAGACATTATGGTTGCATACCACTTCAGATGTGGCAGGTTGCTTTTAATGTATTTCCCATTTGAGGATTAATGTTCATAAGCATAGGCAATTATTCTGTGCAATATGTTTATATCTGTGTGCAACATAATAAAAAGATTTTGAGACATTATTTGGAATTGGAGCTCACTAATGAGAGATGAATTGTAAGCCTGATGAAATGATACAGATAAAACAAACTGGCCTTAAAATACATCTGTAAAAAGGAAGTCAATGATTTTAGAGCTTGCAATTTACTTTTTATTTCATACATGAAATTTAATACTTGATTTTAATTTGTATGCCTCTGAATATTACATGAGTTGTATAATTAAATTGAATAATTGGGTGTATCTGAATATATTATCAGGAATAGATTAAATCTGCTTGTAGTAAATATATATTAAAAATTTAGTAATCTTGCTCATTTTTAAGTAATTTCTCTTGCTTTAGATACAGGCTAAAGAACATAAGCTTTTCAGAGTTTCAAGATGTATGTTAGAAAGTTTTGTGTTAAGTGAGTTGCTAGCTAAACAGACTTTATTATTAAATTTCCATCTCTTATACTGTGATTTAGTACAGCCACTCTGGGAACATTCTAGCTCCCAGAATGGCTGTGCCTCTGATCTTCTTACTGTGGCTAGTAACAGATGCCTCAAGAATTATAAGAACAAGATGAGAATGTGTGATACTTCTTTCTTAGAATCACCAAGGTTGGAAAAGACCTCCAAGATCATCTAGTCCAACCATCCACCTACCACCAATATTTCCCAATAAACCGTGTCCCTTAGTACAACATCTAAATGTTTCTTGAACACTTCCAGGTATGGTGGCTCAACGACCTCCCAGGCAGCTCGTTCCAGCACCTGACCACTGTTTTGGAGAAGAAATTTTTCCTAACATCCAGTCTTAGTATCTCCAACAGGGGAGATAGGGACGTTGGGCTGTAAGGTCTCCCCAAGCCTCCTCTTCTCCAGACTAAACAATCCTAGTTCCCTCAGCTGCTCCTCATAAGAGTTGTTCTCCAGACCTCTCACTGCTTTGTTTTCCTTCCCTGAACATGCTCCAGGGCCTCAATGTCTTCCTTGCAGTGAGGGCCCCAAAACCGAACACAGTACTTGAGGTGTGGCTTTGCCAGTGCTGAGGGTACAGAGAGATGATCACTTCCCTACTCCTGCTGGCATTGCTATTTAGGATACAAGTCAGGATGCCATTGGCCTTCTTGGCTGCCTGGGCACACTGCTGGCTCATGTTCAGCTGAGTGTTGACCACCACCTCCATTTCTTCTGTACAGTCTTCCAGACACTCTGCCCCAAGCCCATAGTGTTTCTTGGGATTATTGTGGCCAAAGTGCAGGACCTGGCACTTGGTCTTGAACTTCATCCCACTGGCCTCAGCCCAGTGATCCAGCCAGGCCAGATCCCTCTGAAGGACCTTCCTACCCCCAGGCAGGTGGACACTTCCTCCCAACTTGGTGTCATCTGCAAATGTACTGAGGGTGCACTCAGTGCCCTCATCCGTGTCATCAACGAAGATACGGAACAGGACAGGCCCTAGTACCAACACCTGGGGGATACCACTCCTGGCCAGTTACCAGCTGTGCTTAACTCCACTCACCACCATCCTCTGGGCCCAGCCCTCAATCCAGTTCTGTACCCAGCAAAGAGTGTACCTGCCCAAGCCGTGGGCTGCCAGCTTCTCCAGAAGAATACTGTTGAAGGCAGTGTCAAAGGCTTTGCTGAAGTCTAGGTAGACTATGTCAACAGTTTTTACCTCATCCTCCAGGTAGGTCACTCGGTCATAAAAGATCAGATTGATAAAGCAGGACCTGACTTTCATGAACCCATGCTGGCTGGGCCTGATCCTCTAGTTGTCCCACTCATGCTAGGTGATATTGCTCAGGGTTATCTGCTCCGTAACCTTTCCTGGCACAGAGATCAGGCTGACGGACCTGTAGTTCCCTGGATCCTTCTTATGACCCTTCTTGTAGGTGGGAGTCACGTTGGCAGGCCTCCAATTCTCTGGGACCTTTCCAGTTGACCAGGAAGGCAGATAGATGGTGGAAGGCAGTTTGGCAATCACCTCTTCCAGTTCCCTCAGCAATTGCATGTCTCTTTGGACTTGTGAAAATCCAGGTAGAGTAGTAGGTCTCTTAATTTTTTCCATCTGAATCAAGGGTGGTTTATTCTGCTTCCCATCCGAGACTTCCAGGTGAGTGGGTGGACGGTAGAGTACCCCAAGGATAATTGGTCTGACTTTTAAAGGCAGATGTAAAGAAAGCATTGAGAACTTCAGCCTTTTCCTTATCCTCAGTGGTCACGTTCACCATTTTCTACTATTCTCTGAGCTTCCAACTGCTTCCAGTTTGGAAGCCTCTTCAACCAGCTGGGGTTTCTATGCATTTGCTGATTATCGGTGTGGTTTTTTTCCATAAGTTAGTACTATTGGAAAGCTTTAATCTCTCCTGATTCAGGTCATTTACGAATATCTAAAATAGCATAGATCCCGGTACAGAAGGCAGTGAAACCTCCCCTTTCTTACATGTGAAGGTCAGTTGTTTACTCCCACCCTCTGTTCTATACCTTTTCAGGAATTACTTATCCTTGCTGTGGCTCTTACTTTTTATGTTCTGGCTCTGAGTTTTTCTGAAAAGCTTTGCTTAGGGACTTTCTAACTCTTGAAAATAATCCAAGTCATTGCTCTCCATTCTTGTGCTTGTAAACCTGCTGAGGTTCCCCTTTAGAAAAGCTGTGTTGATTCTTCTCTAACAAGTCATCCAGGTGGCTACAATTCAGTTTTTATAATAATTTGTACTAATTTGTCTGAATGTCAGGCTTACAGGCCTGAAGTTCTCAAGATACTCCATGACAAAAATTTTGAAACTTAATATTGTGCTTGCCACCTTCCGGTATGTATTATGGAGATTTACAAATTGTTACGGATTCTTTACCCTTTGTTTTGTTAATTTATTTTGTTAATTGGTATATAGTCACTTCAGTTGCTTTGACAAGTCTCCCACAAAGAAGAGTTTTGATGAGAGGATGTCTCTAGTTCCTTTCCACGCTAGTGGAAGGTGTTAATTCAGCTTGTTTGCAGTGATCTTGTCTTCTCTGAGTGTTCCTTTTCTATTTTTGTTATCAGTTGACTCTACAGATTACTTTTCAGGCTTTCTTACTTTTCATATATTTGAAGAAATACTTACTAGTAGCTTGATAGTTGCTCCTTGGGCTAGTTTTCATATGTTTCTTATAAATCCCCCTTTTATAATCTGTTGTTTTTATAGGTGTGCTTTTTTTTTTCCTATTACTTAAGTATTAATGAATCATATGCACTAGCCTTGTGCTGACCACATGCCATCCATGTGGTATCCTTAAATAGTTGACACACCACCTGTGGCAGTTTAACTTTTCCTTTTATTGTCTTTGTGTCCTCATTTTTATTTATTCTTTTAGATTTATTGTGCACTGAAGGCAAAGATTTCACAAAAATACTTTCCTCAACCCAGGGAGCATTAGAAGCACTCTATGAAGCACTCCACCTGTACAAGAGAAATCATTACTGAGCCTTTTCTTAGACCTGAATCTCCTTGTCTGCTGGACTAAACATGTGATGTCCATTGAACTGAATGAAAGAAATTATTTTACTTCAGTGTAAATTAGTCAGTTACTAGAATTTTGACCTTTCAAAGTATAATGTATTATTTTAATGTGCATTTTTTATTAAGGTGTTTGTAATAAACTTAGATGTAGACATCTGATATTTCATTTTTGATAGGTCTTTTGAACCACGGGAATGGGAGCTGTGCTTTAAGAAATGTTGAGATTGATTTCACGTGGAAAGTTCAGTTAACACGCATATAGAAGCAGAATCATTTTTTTATACAAATCCAATAAACTAATTGGTGTAGTTCCCTGGGTATCTGCATAGATCAGTCAATTTAAACCTGCTGAATGTATGTCTTGTAATGTATTAAATAATTTCATTTATGATAAATTAGGAAATACTATTTAATTTTTACTTACATTTCTGAAGCATTCTGAACTAGCTTAGTAAGTATAGACTGTTGCAGCTGATAATCATGCACCTCAAATTTACTTATACAGTAGTTATCAGAAATCCTTCTAAAGGCAAGCTCATCTTTTTTTTCCTTTTCTGTTTTAGGTAAATATGCTGAAGATATATTTGGTGAACTTTTCAATGAAGCGCACAGTTTCTCATTTAGAGTCAACTCCTTACAGGAACGTGTAGATCGCCTCTCTGTCAGTGTTACACAACTTGATCCAAAGGAAGAGGAATGTAAGTTAAGACCTGTACTGAAGACTTCTTATTTTGTCACTCAAACATCACCGATACGTGAAATAGAAATAATAATAGTTTCAATTACATTTATAAGAACACAGAACAAAATAAGACCGTGAGGTTCATTTGAAAACACGCCACTTTAGTACTATTGTGATTCATATTAATAGTAGTGCTTTGTAACATTATGGGAATTCCTGGGAGTATACCTTCATTTTATATTTTTAACTCTCCTAATGATTGCCATGGTATGTGACTGTTTATCCAGGTAGGGTTTTTGCATTTAACTTGATAGCATCTTAGATTGTGTATGAAGTTATACTTCTGTAGCTCCATTTAGAATAGATGAATTATTCCCTTGAATTCTTCCTAAATAGCCTTAAGTAATATGAAGAATGGTGGCCCTGAGAAGACAAGTACTTCTGACACTCAATAGGATGTGGTTTGCACTTACAAAATATAATTTTTATTGTATTTAAATGGTATGTGACCTTTGTGATGACTATAAGAACACTCATTAGTTAATATGCAAATATGAAACATTTTTGCCTTCCTGGCTATCTCTTGGTTACAGGTGAAATAATGAAAGATCCTGTAACCCCAGTTTTTAGGGTATTCCAGACTACGTGGCTAAGATGTGGAAAATAGAGCAACATCTGTTCATTAAAAATAAGTTCAGATGGATTGTGGAATCCAATTGTAAAGTGTAGAAAGCTGTTTCAGTTCTGAATGTCTAGGTATGATAGTGGTGTGTCATTCAGGAAAAATGAAGTGTCAGACCAGTAACATGGTCTTTGGCTGTGTCCTTTTACCTATTTTGAAATTTCACTATTAACAAAAATCAAATTGAGGAAGTTTAGATTCTGTACTTTGCGTGACATTTATTTTAGAGCAGGTTTCAAAAGACAGCTGTTAACAGCTAGTAGCAGATTTTCCACAAAACCATGACTTGCCTAGGGGAATTCTTACATAAATGGGATTTTCCAAGTCTCTTGACAGCTGAGCATAAATCATACACACACACTTCTTTTTCCAATAAAATGCCATATTTACTATGATTGGATAATGGCAAAAATCCTTTTTGTGTACAATAATAGATTGTCAGCAACTGTAATCTTTTAATGGCTATAACACACCAGATTGTTAATGTCACTTCCACGTTTACCCTGGACAACCTAGTTACTGTTATAATCAGAATGGGATTTACGTTGATGTGACTGGTCTGGTATGGCAACCATTCACATTCCTGGAAAATTTGGAGACCATACAGTTAAAACGTCTTAAGGATGTCACAGGATAGCAAGATGGAAATTTGTACTTTCCAGTAAGTGGCCTTTGACAAGTTTGGTTGTAGGTTTCATTACTAAATATTCATACCTATTTGATGCTAGAGAATCACCAGAAATATTTTTAAAGACAGTATATCTTAGATGCATTAGTTAATAACTTTTCACAGTACTGCATATATTGTAGGATGTATTTACTAAAGTGTATATGTAAGAAAAGGAACAGACATTGCAATTAAAGAAAACAGGGCCACAGAGAAGTCTACTTAATCCAGTCCAGAGTGAATAAATGTGACTTGAATATGATACCCTGGATTTGTCTCTTATTCTATAAGAGAGCAGTGACGGCTCATGCATCAGAAGAACACATGCAATCCTCAGTGTCAGCAGCTATGAAATGACTGCTTTTATTAACCTAAGAAGTCCTTGAACCATACGTGGTGTTCCTTATTCACAAATGTCTGCCCTGGATGAGTAACCAGATGATGGTAAAGTAGATGAGTAGAAAACAGTATATTTTCTTAAAAACCAGGGATCGAGAAACCTTTTCACTTTCAGTATCCTCTTCTGAGCTTGAAATTTACAAGTTTATCACAAATGATCTTGTGTTAGCCCTAGTCTGTGCTAATATAATTGGAGAAAGGCAGTGCTTAAAGATTTGGGGAAGGCATTTGAATTTATCTTGCATTTTCCTTTCTCTCTCTCAAGAATTAAGCAAATTTCAGTATTTCTATTCAGCTAACAGCATGTATAAAATGGGCTATACTTACAAAATGAGTCTCATTTGATAGTTCTTTGCCAGCAGGCAGTAATAGAAGATGTAATGGGTTCCTTTGGGCCCAGTGCTATTACACAAGAGGAAAATGAAAAGATTCATTTAAAGCTAAGCAGCATGAACATGACCGGCCCAAGTCAGATTCACAAAAAAGGTACAGATACTTGACAGGTGTTTCTGATAGATTTAAAGAAGGAAAAAAGCTCTGCATGTTTTGAATAGTCTTGTGTGTTTTCTCATTGTTTTCAGTTATTTTAATATCTTTGTCAAAGAATAAAATCAAATGAAAGTAAGGTTAGGATTCTTTACTGGAGAAACTGACTCTTTGCACACAACCCTGTCACAGAAAAGCATTGAAATAATGTGGTGTGTATACTTACGGAAATTGGAGACTAGGTTAACTTCCAGATCAGTGTAGTCAGCCCGCTGTGAGGCTCAGAGCAAAGGATGCAGTAAATCCCATTTAAAGAGGCAGCTCACTTAGGGTCTCCAGCTTGCTGAAGAGGAATTTGGTGAGTTGTTCTAAACTCCTATTATATTTCTATACAAGGAACACATGAAATTCATCCAAGACGTTACATTCATGTAATGTGTTAACATGGAGAATAATACTACTGTGAATTAATTCATAATTTTGACCAAAGTTAAGTGAAGAAAAAGACTGTTAAATTACATTGCGTAGTTGCTTCCTTTCCCTGGAACTTTACTGTGCAGCTGAATGTTGGATTTGAGCACGTGTCCCTCTGATGGCTGAGTTCCAACTGCTTTCTTTTTCTTCTGTTTTTTTCTTCCACTTCTCTTAGCCCTCAATTCATTTTGTGTGTTATTTTGTAAGTAAATCAGTTTTAAATTAGTGTGTCCAAAGCTCAGTATCTCAGTGTCAAAGCCATGATTTTGCATAATTTGGGGTTTTTTTTGTATATAAAGAGGGACCTGGACAGAATGTCATTTGTTAAATAACGTAGGGGTTTTGTTGGGACCCACCAGCAGATTCACTGCTTGATGCAGCTGGGTGATTGTGTTCTCTCACGTGCTGCCCTGGGCTTCCTAGTGCTGTGTGCTGCATATAAAGCAACTTCTCAGTTCTCTTAAAAAGATTGCTTTAGTATTTATGTCTTCTCTTTACTTATTTGTAGTAGTTAAGCTACATAAACTTCCTATCCAAAGATGAGTTGATCTGCTGCCATTTTTAAGAATATTAGTGAATTTTGGAATTGCTTATCTTGGGGGTAAACCCAAAAGTGAGCAGGATCTGTTCTGGAGAAGCAGTCTCTCTGCTTAGCAAGTATTAGATGTGTGGTAACTAGTCAGAATGAGAGAAAAACCTAGTAAGTGTTTAACTAAAGTACGAGCATCTCAACTTTTAAGGACACTTAGATGATGGGCTTTTTTGTTGGGTTTTTTTGTACGTGGCAGTAAACACAAGTGGTGTAACACACTTTTTGAATGGCTTTTTGAGAAATGTAGGTATACAAAATTTAAGATCACAGGCCATACACAGACTGTGGTGCTAATTAGATGTTAGGCAACTAGTGGTTTAAATTTATTGGCGTCAAGTTAAATCTCTAAATCACTTCCAATTATTTCTTCGGTGTCCCATATCTTCTCTCACCTGAATTCATATGTACAATTTGTTTGCGCTCTTGCTGTGCTAATTTGTCACTTGACCAAAGCTAAGTGGCCATATGACCAGCAATGTTTCTGTGTTTTTCTCACCCCAGTGGGAAGGCACATGCATGTTGCTGCTGTTCCTTAGCCAGCTGGCAAGCTACATGAATGGCTTTGTAAACCAAACTGTACACAGCCCGGGGTTACATACCGTGTTTGCAACATGAGATTTAGCCAATTGCTTTTTCTGTAGGCTAGTTATATCAGTGTCATAATTCTCAGTATTTTATGTTCTGTGTCCTTGCATTTCCTTCATAATGTAATAATATATTCAATTGTCTTTAATGATGGCGTTGAATGCCTTTCATTGAATATCAATGCAGGGAATGCTTTTGGCCATTTGAAATTCAGTTTTCTCTGAAGAACTTTGCTCTTTAGCCTGGTTCTAGAGAGGAAGTAATCTGCACACACTAGGTAGGGATTGATTATCCTCACGTGTGATGTTCCCTTGTACTTGTTTACAAAAATTGGAAATTAAAACAACAGAATGCAGATGATGAATTTGACCAACTGTATTTGCTCACTTGGGATTAAGTAAGGAATGTGAATAAAGAGTTTATAGAGTAATATATACCGCAGGAATATGGTGCTGCATACCTTGTGTGCATTTTAATATTAAAACACATAACTGTCTTTATTGCAATATTTTTTATTGCTTTCAGAATATATGCAGGTTCTAAGAGAAATATAACAATTTATTTTTTTTACTGGCATAGTCTCCAATAAAAGATGGTTAAAGACTTATGGAATTGTCAAGCAACTCCCAACACGTACATGTGGTGAAATGTGTAAGACCAGCAACCTAAAGGAAAAGCAGCTGAATGTGAATGACATGCTGAATGACATTTTAGATTAGGCAAACCCCAGTCTTTTATTTTAAGCGTGAGCTTTTGGCAGCAAATAACAATGTGTACTTCATGACAGGTACAAAATATATATTGTTATTTATGAGTATAAAAATACCTGAAGAAACAGAGCCTCCTAGCTGACATTCATACAGCACAATACTTCTTTCATACATGTAAAAAGGCTTCTGAGTAGCTAATTAAAGGTATTAAAACCATAAAAGATACACTAATGAAATAGAATCTAAGGATAAAGAGGAGCAAACTGTTCCAGCACGTACAACCTTGCCAATTGCAATGAACCTCAAACAGCAAACTGAAAATCAACTAAAACCTATCTTTAGCATCACAAAGAATGCTGGCAATATGCTTAGGTAAGAAGAAAGAACATGTCAGGAATTGTAAGCCTGCTGGAAAAAAGTCCTGCCCCTTCTTTGATCATAGAGTAGAACCCCATTGTTGTCTGTGTATATGTACGTACATTTCTATGTGTTACAGGGAAGAAGAGTAAAAGCAGCTTTCACCTTAAACCAGTGTGACCTGAGAAAAACAACTGCCGAAGGCCCTCATGATTTTCTCTAAAGCAGTGAGATAGAGAAGGCATTTTCTCACCTCGAGTAAACAGGCACTAGAGTCAGCATAAGTGTGTGTGTGTGTGTGTGTGTATAAAATTTAGTGAAAGTTTGACACAGGCTGCAAAATCCATTTTGAGAGATGCCAGGGCTTCACAAATATAGGAACTGACCATCAGGGAGGAAGGGTAACATGGACTGAGAAGGTACGCTGTTACAGAAATGGAAGGTG
The DNA here is from genome assembly GCA_002909625.1 of Bambusicola thoracicus. NCBI lineage: Eukaryota > Metazoa > Chordata > Aves > Galliformes > Phasianidae > Bambusicola > Bambusicola thoracicus. The sequence goes on from PPHD01023361.1 coordinate 10,854, forward strand.
TGAATTTCATCGATCACAGTCACCTTCCCATTATTTTTTATTTACATTTTAATGATGGTGAAATAGAAAAGAATGTATAGGCTCTAACAACAGGAAGTCAAATAACTGTTTAATCTATTGAATTCACCTGGTGTTATTTTTCCTTTGAATCTTGCATAATGATAATTGATAAGTGCTTAAAAACTCCAAGTGACTCACCTGAATTAAAAAGAGCAGCCTTATCTCAACTATTCAGTCTGATAAAAGCCAACACTTGACTGCTTTGATATGTTGGAACACAGTATCACTTCTCATTAAAACTCTCTGATATCAGTACAGTGAGCTTATGTGATTTGCCAGTTTGGCATCTCAGTGGGCCTTCTTAGGAACTGCTACCTACATGCAAAGAAGGGAAATCCTAATGACAGATAAGGGTAAAATCTATACCTGAAGATAAAGGCAGTTTTTAGCACCCAAAAGGTGACAGGTGACAGGACAAAGAGAAATGGCCTTAAGTTGCGCCAGGTTAGTTTTAAGTTGAATATCAGAAAACGCTTCTTTACGGAAAGGGTTGTTAAGCACTGGAATAGGCTCCCCAGGGTGGTGGCTGAGTCACCATCCCTGGATGTCTTTAAAAACCATTTGAATGTGGTGCTCAAGGACATGATTTAGCGAAGGGTTGTTAGAGTTTGGGTAGTATGGTTAGATCATGGTTGGACTCGATGATCTTTAAGGTCTTTTCCAGCCTGAGTGATTCTATGATTCTATGAAAAGGATTGTGAAATGAAGTTGGTAAATGTTATTAGGTCCTTTCAAACTACAGGATTAATTTATAACAACAGAAAGAAATTTGTTGAACTACCTTGGAGAGAGGGAGAGGGTTCTGGTGATCTGTCCAGGTAAGCAGAAGTTTCCTGTGAAACTAAATTAAGAGTGATATGCTAGAACACTTCAAACATGTTTTTCATGTAATCTGACAACATCTTGCTGTGATACTAGTTCTAGATGAATTTATATTTGCTGAACGTGCAATTGCGCTGGGTGTACAATACTAGTAGCAATGCTTAATATTGACGTTCGAACTAGCATTAAGCAATTCCAGATTAAACTAAATAAACTATATTCGGCTTTTTTCTCTCTTTTTACATGGCTGTGTCTCCTTTCAGTGTCATTGCAGGACATTACCATGAGGAAAGCTTTCCGCAGTTCCACGACTCAAGATCAACAGCTGTTTGACCGCAAAACTCTGCCTATTCCTTTGCAAGAAACTTACGACATTTGTGAACAGCCTCCTCCTCTTAACATCCTCACCCCTTACAGGTTAGTTATAATAAAAAAAATAATCAAAACCAATTTCTAGCTAATTATGTGTAGCAGAGATTCTATATTCAGTCATCCTGCTCATGTTGAGTAGCGCTGGAAGAGCCACATTGGAAAAACAGGGAAGCTGCTTGGGGAGTACAGACAGCAGAAGACATTTCAGAAAGCAAATGGTATCCTGGGCTCCATCATGAGAGGGGTGGCCAGCAGGGACAGGGAGGTGATTGTCCCTCTCTACTCTGCTCTTGTGAGGCCCCATCTGGAGTACTGTGTCCAGGTATGGAGCCCCCAGTACAAGAAAGACAGAGAGCTGTTGGAGAGGGTCCAGAGAAGGGCC
>PPHD01023362.1:0-12489 GCA_002909625.1 Bambusicola thoracicus
CCACTCTCATAGTGAAGAACTTCCCCCTGACATCCAACCTTCCCTCCTTCAATTTAAAACCATTACAAAGTTTACTTCCCCTAATTTCTACTATTCCAGTAAGAAAATGGAAGATGTTCCAAAAAAATAGATAAAACTCCGAGGAAAAAAAACAGTAAAAAGAAGCTGAGGAAAGAACACAAAAGGGAAATAAGCCACCCATGCCATAACGCGAAACCAGCAAAGATGAATGTGATTTTAAACTATTCATTAAATATTTTGCATAATCCTCAGTACTGGTTAAGTGAGCGCGGCTTTAGTGTTAGATAGCAAGAGGCACTCCTAAGGGAAAGAAAAAGAAGGGAAATACTGGGGAACATACTCTTATTTAAAAAAAAAGCATAATTTGAACGTAATGGGGATGGCAGGAGAGTATTTAAGCACTGAAGATATTTGTCACTTTTTAATTGCTAATTTGTAAAACAAAAAGTATTCTTTAAGTGATGGGTTTTGACTGACTCTTAATTGGAATTTCAAAAGGCATTTAAAGATTTTATGCTTTTGAACTTCAAAAACAAACAGATTCAAATGGCAGTCTTTAAAGGTTCATTCATCCCTCTAAATAATATTAATCACACAATTCGGGAATAAATGCTAATACTGCTATCCCTTTCTAGCATCCACATCCTTTTTCTCAGAGCATTCTCTTTATATACATATATAAATACATACATATAGATATATATATCCTCTGAACAACTCTTTGTATACAGGACAGTGAAGGAACATGTGTTTCCATAGGCAACCCAACCATTAGCATGTTCGTTAAAAAGAGTTTGTATAAGCTGAAGCATTCTTGTAAAATAATGAAAGCAAAATGTTGCCCTGATAAGAGAGATAAGCATCCCATTATTAAAGATAATCTGTAACAATTCTGAAATACTCACAGAGCTAAACTGAGCAAAATGGAACTCCAGGTGTTTACTTTCTGGTGAGATTAATCGCTTTACAGATTACATTAATGTATTGACTAATGTCTCCACTGACTGCAACAGGAGTTCATACATTTAAGGATTAATTTATTTGACTGAAGAGAGACATCCAAGGTCACAGGTAGTGACCCATCCCTGCAGACAGCCAAGGTCAGGCTGGATGGGGACCTGAGGACCTGACAAAGCTGTAGGTATCTCTGCTCATTGCAGGGAGTGGGACCAGATGGCCTTTAAAGGTCCCTTCCAACTCAAGCAATTCTACAATTCCACGATTCTTTGATTTGAGATGCCTTAGGATATCCATGACATCTATCTGCTCAAGGCTGACAAACATGACACGAGACTTGAAAGAAATACGTGCCCTTCGTGAAAGGCCAGGTAGAAGGCCATACCAAATACAACTATTTGCATATTTAAGGAGAGAGAGAGAAGCCTGTATCTTGTATGTAGACATAAAAACATGAACATTTTTAATCTAGTTGAATCAAACCATGCAAAATAAGTTGTGGTTGGAAGCTGCCCACCTCTCTTTGGTAGCTAAAAAAAGTCCCTACCATGAGCAGCTCAGTGGCAGAAGTCTATGTGCGGGTCTGTAACATAAGCCACATAAAACCTAAGCAAAATGACTAATTACACTTATTCCAGATCTGTTCTGGTAACCATTTACATAGCTTTCAGTACTGTTAGATTCTTTATTTCTTGTATTGCATGCAACAGCCATCACACAGAAGAAAAAAAAATTAAACAAAAAAATAAAAACAGATTGGAAATCATGCATTGTTCAAAACGTGTTCCCCTCTCATACAGGAAACTGCAAGATCCTGCACAGGGAACCTTTATTCACCCTCATTCTGCTTCCCTTCCCCGGTGTTTCTCCCTATCACATCTTTGAATAGCACTCCGCTTCCATGCACATTCCCTGATATAAATTCCTATTCATGATTCCATGATGTAAACTGGGCACAGGCGGTGCATTTGCATCAGAAGGGCATTCCTGATCCAAATTAAAACCTAATAAGACTCACCCATGCTGTACTAATTAAAGTCTATTAAGTTGTGAGCCCCGTAGATGTTAACAGAGACTGAAGCTTCAGGGACTCACAGCTTTCCATTTAGAAAACACAACGGGTGTATTGTTTATAAAGCCTGGCTGGTTTTCCTATTTTCTCTACAACGCATATGCACCCATGGCATTTTTATTCCATCCTTTTTTTTTATGTCTGTGTCCTTTACCTTTGTGTTCCTCTTCCCTGGGCACCCAGTGCATGCACAGCCTGACTTCAGCTGACAGCCCATGACCTTTGGTTGCTGCCAGCTTTACCTACCAGCGTTATCTCTCCTTACCCTCCCAGCAGCCCAATCGGACAACCAAAGAAGACACTTTTTGTCTAATTCTGAGGAACGAATGCATTATTTCCATGGCATGCCAAGGCTTTTTTGGCCCACAGCCTGGAAGCTCTCCACCCACACTCTGAGCATCAGATTAAGAAGCAGTTTCAACGTCAGGCTGATAGTAGTGCTTCACTGCAGAAGATGAACGCAAAGGATAGGGATCCTGCTCCTCCTTCTGTTGGAAGGGTTTTAGAAAGTATGCTTCTGCTAATAGGGATAAATTTCATGTTTCACTGTACTCTCAGAAACAAAGAGCATCAGGCCCTGGAAACTTCTCCCCTAACCCCAGCTCACAGTGGGGCTGTAAGAAAGAAGGGGACAGACACATCAACGGGGTCCGTTGGGTTAGGACAAGGGAAAATAGCTTTAAACTACAACAGGGGAGATTTAGACCGGATATAAGGAGAAAGTTTTTTTACAATAAGGGCACTGAGGCACTGGCATAGGTTGCACAGAGAGATGGTGGATTCTCTGTCTCTGCAGACAGCCAAGGTCAGGCTGAATGGGGCTCTGAGCACTGATGGAGCTGTGGGTGTCCCTGTTTGGTGCAGAGGAGTGGGACCAAATGACCTATAACGGTCCCTTCCAACTCAAACTCTATGATTCTACCTACACAAAGCTCAGGAGCACACCGAGCAGGAGTGCAGCCTGTGCCAGCATACACTCTGAAACCCTAGAAGCAGTGATGCTGCCAGCTGCTCAAACCCAGCCAAAAGGAGCTGGGGCACAGGCTGCTCCTCTCCACGGAGGCAGCAGAGGACAGCCAGCCACACATCCTGCCACTCGTTCCACTGCTCGCCGGGAGCTGACAGCACAGCTGCCAAAGCCCTTGGCCAGTCTAGGATTTGGCCCGAAGTCTGAACACGATTTATTTAGTTACCTCTATAAAATCTGGAGAAGCCTAGCAAATGCTCAGCTGCTTTGAACTGATTTTTCTTTTTTTTTTTCTTTTTTTTTTCCCCAGTTGGAAGGAATAAATTGAACCTCAGCAAGCCTGACAGCGACAGGACAAGGTGGAATGGTTTTAAACTAGAAGAGGTGATTTAGATTAGACATTAGGAAGAAATCCTCTATTCAGAGGGTGGTGATGCTCTGGCACTGCTGCCCAGAGCTGTGGGTGCTCAAGGCCATGGATGGGCCCTGGGCAGCCCAAGATGGTGGGGGCACCCAGCCCATGGCAGGGATTGGGGCTGAGTGGACTTTAAGGTCTCTTCCAACCCAATCATTATATGATTCTATAATTCAAGTCATATATCTATACAATAATGTGTATTACATAGATTTCTGCCAAATTCTAACAATGTGTGGTCAGCCTTTTCTCGTAAAAAATTGTGCAGTGCAGTGGGTACAGCTTTCTGGTTGAAGTCAGTTCAAGTGCTGATATTTCTAAGCCCCGAGCCGGACAGATACTTGTTTATGCTGTGTGCACCTCAGCTGTGGGGACCATTAATTCTTTGTACAACTCAGGTTGCAGTGGGTACTTTGGCTTCAGCCTGAAGGGCCAGGAAAAGACCCCTACCCAGCCCAGAGCCTGCATACAGTTCTTGTGCCCATGGTTAAAACACTTTGTCTTGGATTTATACAACTCTGAAGAGCCTGTCTTCCAGTAAGCTATGTTTTAGAATCATGAAATTATAAAGGTTGGAAAAGACCTATATGATGACCACGTCCAACCACTGACACATCCCCACCATGCCCACTGACCATGTCCTCATTGCCACATTTCCACACTGACAACCTCCAGTGACAGTGTCCCTACCATCTCCCTGGGCAGCCCGCTTTTCCTGTTTGTTCTACAGAGGGAAATACTCCAGTTTCTTTGGCTTCCCTGTGGTTGAAGACACAGACCCAAAAGGAGCACGGGATCTCAGAATCACACGTAAAAGGAGTGAATACAGCTTTGTCAAACACATTTACATTGCTTGGGTATCTACACAACAGCTTATAAGGGCCAGAGAAGGTAAAATGATCAAAGTTGCATCCCAATAAGCACCCAGATCAAAAGGCAGCATGAATTCCCTCAGAGCCCTGTGAAATTTTTCGAATTCCTGTTGAGAATGTGGGAAGAATTTCAGATTCAGACTGAAATGTAATGTCATCTTTTACATAACACTGTAATATGTAGGGCGCTTTGGTGAGCCATCTGGATGCATATAGGATTAATGTTATCAGTCAGGATTTGAAATAAAGTTCTATCGTTGATGTCTTTAGGGGTTTAACGTGCATGCAGCAACCACGGAATATTTGAGCAATCACAAAATATCTGAGATCCCTGGAAAACAATCAACTAAGAAGTGGTTGGGAGGAATATTAAAAAAAAAAAAGAAAAAGCCTGAAATGGAGAACAAGCTCAGCTGAAAGAAATAAAATTCCTGATGACAGATGGCATTAAGCGGATGATCTTCCTAGATAAGCGTTGGCTCTAATGCTACAACAGGGTTGATAAATATGTTGAACAGCTTGCCTGGGGCAAGTCAAACAAAGCCCTCGGCAAGAAATTTAAAATGCAGTTTGCCTAACAGAGCAACTAAAGAGGAATTTCTTGGCTCACCATTTTGCCAAGATGTGTTCTGTTCACACTGCATGAATTCCCAGAGAAACTGTTGGGTTTGCTTCATTTTCCATAGGAAAAGCAGAAGCCTCATGTTCATTCAAATTACCAAATGGCCAGGCAATTCACTGCTGCCAGTATGGTGGCTGCTGACATTCGAAGAGCGTGTGGGCGCGCGTGTGTATGTATGTGTGTTTGTATAAAACCTGCACAACACATTATTGTAAGAGAAAAAGGAGAACATCATAATAGAAAGGGAGTATTTTACTGTCAACAGAAAAACTGCCATGTTCTCAGTAAGGAAAATATGCGTAATGTGTCGTAAGTATGACTTCTGAAAGACCCTATAAGGCAACAGAACTCCAACTGGGAAAAGTGCTAGATAGAGATAAGAAAACGGTTCTTAAAATGTATTTATGCAACCCATCATAAAAGCACGTTACCAGTTAGAAGTAATATAAAATCAACAAGATTTTGAGAAATTGGAAGCCAATGTCAAGGATAGTGATAGGAGGTAGAATCACAGAATCACAGAATCACAGAATCATAGAATCACAGAACGGCCTGGGTTGAAAAGGACCACAATGATCATCTGGTTTCAACCCCCTGCTATGTGCAGGGTCGCCAACCAGCAGACCAGGCTGCCCAGAGCCACATCCAGCCTGGCCTTGAATGCCTGCAGGGATGGGGCATCCACAGCCTCCTTGGGCAACCTGTTCAGTGCGTCACCACCCTCTGTGCGTCATAAACCATGGCTGCCACAAACTTCACAGTTACAGCAGAAGAGGTTTCAGATATTCCTATTCAAATGCAGTTTTGATCTTAACCAGCAGAGAGCAGGGAAATACACATCTCAGTGTTCTAAAGATACTCTCAAAGATGGCCTTATTTGCTGCCTTAGTACTCTTATCCCACTCAATAAACTGGAATAGTTAAGCCAAGTTGCTCTCTGGTGAGTCCAGATAGTAAGAAAATTCCATCATCACAGTCTTCCACTGGAAAACTTTTTTTATAATTTCCAGAAACTGGAAGACATGGATCACTCATAAACCACTTACATACTCATCCAAAAGGGTGGCATCACAAGCTGGGAAGGGAATATGTGAAAGCAGCACTGGCCAAACTTCCTGACCTTTGAGAGAACCTTTCAGGAAGCTCATCTCAGGTCTAAGTAATCAGAACTAGCAGTGTAAATTGCTTCTAAAGGTGAATAGGATGAGAAGTAGATCTTGAGAGAAATACAAGCACTTCTATGGCTCTGCCCTTTTCTGCATTGCTGGACTGCCAGCCGTGTTCTTAGTGGCTGTTTTGCAACTATTTGTTGTGCATTAATCACACTCAGCATTCCCTTAATTCTTAATTAGGAGAGAAAGGTTAAAACGAGTTGGAAGACATGCAGGATTCATCGGCACAAATATACACATACAATTCATAGGCTCTACTTCCCAGCTCCCAAAAGGGCACAGTGTGGGAATGTGCCATAGGAGGAAGCCTGGCAGCAGCCATTTGGATCTGGGGAACCATATTTCCTCTCTCCTCTAGAAAGCAAATACTTAAATACTAATTCTCATGCATTTATCTCCTTTCATCAAAAGACATCAAAGCATTTTGCACACAATAATTAAGCCTCGCATGAACCATAATTTATGAATTATTACTTTAAATGCTCTCCAACTGAGGTATGAGGGGTCCCAAAGCAAAGCAAAGAATCCCTTCTGGAAAAATACCAAAGGATCCCAACTAAGAGGTCTTTGTTTCAAATAATTCTTTTTCATGTTATGACTTCTGGTTGATAGAAACACTATTTGATAAACTGATGTTTTTTTGACCTTTTCCTTGTCTTATTTCTGTTGATTTATATTCCTCTGTAAAGCTTGTTTTAGATAAAACATAGCAACTTTTATCTAATCCATCTTTCAGCAGTAGAACATACCTGTAACATAATAACATGGAAAATAAGACAAAATTAAGAGCTGCCTCCAGAAGTACAGAAAATGCATCTGAGCATAATGATAGCTTTAACAAGGTGAGCCAAGCCTTGGTATTTGTTAGGCTGAGCCTGTCAAGATTAGGCATGGGGCAAAATAATAATAACTATATAATAGAAGATATATATATGATATAATAGAAGAAACAGTTCAGTGTCTTACTCTTAAAGACTTCCATCGTACAAAAAGTTATCACAGAATCATAGAATGGCGTGGGTTGAAAAGGACCACAATGACCATCTCGTTTCAACCCCCTGCTATGTGCAGGGTCGCCAACCAGCAGACCAGGCTGCCCAGAGCCACATCCAGCTTGAATGCCTGCAGGGATGGGGCATCCACAGCCTCCTTGGGCAACCTGTTCCAGTGCATTATCACCCTCTGGGTGAAAAACTTCCTCCTGATATCCAACCTAAACCTCCCCTGTCTCAGTTTCAAACCATTCCCACTTGTCCTATCACTATCCACCCTTGTAAAAAACCATTCCCCCTTATCTTGTTCTTTGATTGCTTTTCATTCATGAAATGGAACTAATTCTGTTTTCTTGGCACTGTATTGGACATTGATTCAATTCTCTTTAGACTTGCAGATCTGGCAAAAGTGGGATGAGAAGAAAGTTTCATGAATGCAAGCAAGTGCAGACCATAAAAGATCTTCTCTCCAAAGTTCCTTTCTACCATTCGTGCCATTGCTGCTTTCAGCACCACAGATGCACAAACGCACCTCTCCAAAAGCTTTCTGACAGAGCCATTAAGGAGCACTGTCACGAATTGTAGAGTTCAGGCACTGGAAGCTAAACCAGTACATATTTGTTTTTTTAATGCTCTTCAATGGGGATTTGGGAATACAACTGAGTGACGGCTCATGGATGGGAACAACTGGGCATCACTTTCACTTGAACTGAATCGCATATAAAGCAAGATTGCACAAAAAATGCGTAAGATCTGCAGAAAAGATGTCCTACTCACAGAGTAACAGCAGGCAGTCCTAACTGCAAAATATCTAAATGAGCACTGCAGGTCTTCCAGATCTAACTGATTAAAGGAAAGCTTTACAAAGTATTGTAGGGACTCACTCTTCCTTGGCCACAAAAGTGATACCTGAAGAGTCCAAGAACAGAAAGGAATTTGTGATAGATAAAAAGAATAACAGGGTTTATGGCCAAAATTCTGACTGTATTGACTATTCATTCCTTTAAGTGCCTCTCACAAAATGTATCAGTCCCAATGCAAGCGTATTAATACAAGCATCTAGTATTAAATGTGGAGGTTGGTGGCCCTGCCTGTGGCGGGGGGTGGTTGGAGATTCATGATCCTTGAGGTCCCTTCCAACCCGGGCCGTTCTATGATTCTGTGATTCTGTGAAACGTGATGCATATGCATCATAAGCTATTTGCACATCTCTGATGTGCCCAGAACAGGAACAAATTCTTCATATGAATTAACAGAAAAGAACATCTAAGGACAGAGTTAATAAGTGATGCCAGTTTGTGCACAGATGAATTCAGTCTGGCTACTTTTCTATCTACTTTGAAGAAGGGAGTAGTTTATTAATATATTACCTTTCAAAACTCTGTAAGGGACAAAAGGAACCCCCAGCACAATAATATGTGAATGAGATTGAGATAGGGCTACATGGTCCTATCATCAACCTGATTATTTGCTTCATCGCAATGCATCACATCTTCAGTTAAGTCATTGATTTGAAGCTTTCAAATCATTTTGTGATCTTCCTTTGCTCTATGCATTCCAGCACTTCTCACTAGAGATTCATTTTAGATCATCCTCGGTCATTTGACACACTTTAGTGCTCTGCTACTCAAGTAGAACTCGATGTACACATAAAATAAGAGATGTCATCAGGGCTGCGTAATCCATTTGATTCTCTTGAAACTGTATCTTTCATATAAACTCATCTCTGCAATAATAGAGAAGTCTTAGCCTTGTCTTGTGAAAATCTCTGTAATCTCTCAGCAACCTCAGGGAGTTTGAAATACACAGAAGCAAAACGAAATATATTCTGCTATAATAAAAGCAAAGCACCACAAACATCTTGTTACGGGCAAAATAAGAATCACTTTCAGAGCTATAATGCAGAAAATAATAACTTGTTTACAAAGTCTGTTCACTGCAAGGAATAGAAATCTTGATTTTTCTCTCCCCCTTTGATAACTATTGCTAAGTTAAATTAACTGCCACAGACACGTTCAAAAAAAGCCATGTCACATTACTTACTTTATCTATATACCTAGACTTTAAATAACAACAGAAAGCTGTAGGCACCCTGACAATTATTTAAACTTACAATCTATAATTGCTCAGGAGCAAAAAATAATTACATCCAAATAGCAAGCCAGTTCAACAAACAGCCCTTTATTCCTCCTCTCCCCAACTCCATAGAAACATACCCTTAACCCTTTCCCAATAGAAGCCCAAACTAATAAATGTCTTCTGAGTGCACCTAAAAGATCATTAAAATTAATCTATTTTGAACCACAGCTGTTCTTAATGGTAATACAGAATTTCCAGGAGTTATTTTCTCATCTGTTAGAGGCCAATAAAATTTTGGTACGTTCTCACTTGCAAAAGAGAATACCTCCTTCCTATATATTCTGCAAAAGACAATTACTCAAAAAAATACCAGAGAAGATTGTTATAGCAAAACTAATTTATATCCAGAGGAACAGGCAGAGGCCAAATAGATATGTGGTTAGTCATTTACCATTTATGCAGTACTTCACATGCACTCATTGCCAAAAAACATGGCATGCCATCATTGAGAGTACAGTAACGATCAAAGATACTGAGGCAGAGCGTCTATACTGCACTGACAGCTTGGGAAAGGAATTGTCGTCAGGAAGAGTGAATCCTTGACCTGTTCTTGGCCTAGCCTAAAAGAGGGAAGATTAAGGTTGCATATAAGAAGGTTTTTTACAATAATGGGGGTGAGGCACTGACACGGGTTGCACAGAGAAGCAGAGGATGTCCCCGCAGACAGCCAAGGTCAGGCTGGATGGGGCTCTGAGCACTGAAAGAGCTGTGGGTGTTTCTGTTCAGCGCAGGGAGTGGGACCAGATAGCCTTGAAGGGTCCCTTCCAACTCGAACCATCCTACGATACACTATTTATTAAAGAGGCACCACAATAGCTGCCAGCAGCCAACCAAGGTGGAGGTATCCCTCTTTATCATAAAGTGGGACGTGGCCATTTTAGAGCAACTCTATGAATAAATGAAGATAGGATCATTATCGTGCGCAGTAGAATTTTGCTATTTCTTCACAGGTTTTGAACCAAATATTTTTAAAAAAAAGCCAGTTTGCAATGAAATGTGCATCACCAATGACTTAAGTGGTATATGATGGGCAAGCCTGAGATGCAACAGCACGAACACTGAAGCAGAAGTCAATGAGCTCATACAAATCAGAGATCTCTGCACAAACTCATGCTGGATAACTGCAGCTACCCAGCCAGGCTTGGATTACTCGGTACCACAGCATGGGCACAGACAGCAACCAGGTCCATGCCAAGCCAGACATGCATCCAGATGGAGCTGCTGCCTATTTCACAGCACCCGCCGCACAGTCAGTCATTTTGCCTCCTCTGGGAAAAAAACAGGAAAAACTCTATTTTCAGGGGCCTTCTTGTTTCTTTTGGTATACAGTTTCAGAGTACTGAGGTTGTGAGGCTACAAGAATGTATCTCATTTAAAAAAACTTCAAAACATTACTAGCAGAAAAGAACGACATGCATCCATTTATTCTCGTCACAAATATTTCTCAACAGGGAGCTAATGACAGCTGTGGACTGCATCTGCATGGTTTCCAACACTGTTTTCAGCGATGACTCCTGTACTTTCCAAACACCAAACAGGTTCTCACTATGAGACTCCTTACAGCCTTAATTAATTAATAATGGAAAGACAGGTGATGTGATATGACAGGTAATATTGCACACGAGATATATGTGACCTGTGCCATACAGTGCACGATACACCAGGGATACATCTCACCCCATAGTCTGTCTCCAGCAGTGGACAACTACAAGAACTCAGGAAGGATAAGGAAAGGATGAATACACAACCATTACCACCACTGCTGTCCTGGTTTCTGACATTTGCAGGATTCCCTGCGCTTCCTGTGGTTCCAATACCTCTCATTGGATCCATCTTCCAACCATTTCTCCTGGCTTCACTTCAACATGAGAAACCTTCCCAGACTCACAGCAGGCTGCAGCCAGCGAGAATACAACTGGTTGAGATCTGAAAGACTCTCCTAATCTCAAGTCTCGCTCCTGTAAGCTTCAGTACATGCTCCAAAACATTTTGGATCCATACAATCAGTACCTTGAATTAGAGGAAAATTATTTGTACACAATCAATAACTCTGTTGAAGCAACTGTACTGCCCAAGGCTACAGATATCTTTGCTTTCCTCTTGGGTTTAGTCTACAGCATTATAAAGCATAAATAACTGCAGTCTGTAACAAACAACTCGGGGGGATTGAGATGAGTTTTTAAATGAGGCAACTGTCAATATTTAAACTCAAGAATGAAAAAATTATTATATAAAGATACCTTACAAAAATATAAATTTTGGTCCTGTCACATGCACAGAGGGACTGGTGACCTTTTCACAAGTCTGTAGGTGAAAGGAAAAAAAAGGATGCATAAGACATTAGCCAGGACAAGGAAACTCATATGAAAAGTTTCCAGCTCTATGCAGTCTCCATTATGTGAACAGGCTCTGCTCTTCATAGATGCCAGATTCTCATACTATAGTCAGCTCCAGCTGGATATGTCTAAAGCTCAGAGATGGAAAACATTGTGAGAAACCTTATCCTAGAACCACCCAAAACACATTTCACCTGTGACGCTACGGCACAACTTGGGTTATGTCTATGTGTGCTTATTTTCTCAATTTGGGAGCTTGTTTCAAACCTCAGGAAAGGAGAGTGGTGTTACTTTAGTGTAAGATCAAAGGTAGGGGCATTCTGTAGGAGCACACAGGGAAACTTGGACGCAAGGTCTGGTACAACAGCGCTGGTGGGCAGTACAGAGTAGAGCAAACAAAACTTCATTCTGCTTCTCAGTGTGACGAGCGTGGTACTCAGGGTGACCTATTCGGAGAAGCATGTGTATCTAGTGGCAAGATACAAAGAGGAAAAGAATCTGGGGGTGTTTGTCAACAGCCGGCTGAACATGGGAACCAGCGGTGTGCCCTGGTGGCCAAAAGGCCAATGGCATCCTTGTATCAGAAATAGTGCAGCCCCAGGAGCAGGAGGTGATCGCCCCTCTGTACGCAGCGCTGGTGAGGCCACACCATGAGTTTCTGTGTTCCGTTTTGGGCTCCTCACTACAAGAAAGACACTGAGGCACTGGAGCATGTCCAGAAAAGAGCAATTAAACTGTGAGGGGTCTGGAGCACAAGTGTTATGAGGAGTGTCTGAAGGATCTGGGGTGGGTCAGTCTGGAGCAGAGAAGTACAGGGGTGACCTCATTGCTCCCTACAATGGCCTGAAATGAGGTTGTGGTGAGATGGGAATCAGCCTCTGCTCCCAGTAATAGGACAAGAGGTGACGGCCTCAAGTTGCACCA
>PPHD01023363.1:0-12488 GCA_002909625.1 Bambusicola thoracicus
TTTTATTCAGAATTAAATACCACAGTGAAACTTTACCAGCATAACAGAGCTTCATTTAATTTTTGGATGATAATCTTCCAAGACTGTGAAATTTCTCATAAATTAAATCAGGATTCAGCTGAAAAAGTTAATGGATGTGAATGAATTAATGGCCTATAATTTTCGTTCACAATGAAGCATAGTTGCACAGCTTCCACTTCAGCAGCAGAAATTTTCACCAGAGTTTCAAGTCTGAACAGTATCTGTAGGTACAGCACACTGACAGACACTGCACTTTGAGTATTACAGGGAAATGAGTGGAAGGTTGTTTTAAGGCTTGATGCTTAAGATAAACTACCAGTCGTTCTAGAATTCGTAATGGGTCTTCTCATATCTAGTTTGATAAAGCTGTGGGTCACAGACTACAGTATTTTGTTTACATTACTTCTCACATTCCAACTTAAAATTCAGACATCCAAATTTCATACATCAAAAGAAATGCTACAGCTCCACTGAACTTGCAGCAATTGATGCATAACAGGACAACACAGAGCTAAGAACTCACTTCATACCCACAGATTTCTCCTACAATGGAACAAGAATCATGCCCATGTGTTTCAGGACAGGAGTCATACTCTGTCACATCAACTAGGGGCGGAGAGGGAACCTCAGGTTTCTGAAGCCTCAGATACCATGAATGAGACTCATGAGTCTGTACTTTTCTGTGCCACGTTTTCCCACTACAGTGCCATCCATATACAAGCTAGTCATCTTCTCCTCCTTTACAAATTTTTATCCTAAGAGCATTTGTCTGAGAAGCACACAGAGAGTTAAAAGTTAACAAGGAGGGGGAAAAAAAATGAAGCTTTAGGTTTTGGTGGAGGTTTATAGGTTAATATAAGGGAAAGATCTCTAATGTAAAAGTTCACACTTCAGTTACCATAGACAATAAAATCTGTAATTCTTAATCAGAAGCACCCAAATGTAGAGAGAAATATCTAGCCACAATATGAACAGTTTTCAGTAGAGATCTCCTTAGCAGACACAATAATATTAGTTACTCCCAAAGTACTGAATGATGTAATTTTATATGAATATATATTCCACATACACTTATAAAGAGAGTATAATGACAAAAATGCAATTATAGACTATTTTGTTTGGGGATAAGCAGTAAATGGGGAAAATTATGATGAATCAAGCTAAAACAACAAACATAAATTAATGAAAAAATGTTGCAATGATTTTGCAATAAACACAACAGATGAGTGAGTTCTCTCTGTTGACCCAGCAGATGAGGTAATATCCTACACACAGCTGATGGTACACCCAAGAGATTTTGACTTTCATTGTCTCTAAACCCTGATGTAATTCATACCCATTTGCACAGCCACAGTAGTGCTTTAAAGAAAGCTAAACCACAAGAGTAAAGAAGCTTGGTCAATTAGCAGCTTAAGCAGCCATGGGGGTAGAAACAGAAATTAAAATATTTTCTCCATAGAATACATATTTTTCTGCAATGAACTTTATGTTTAGGATCACGGCTCACATTTCTCAGTATTCTGATTGCAATTTGGATGTATGTTACAATTCATTTGTGTTTTAATATTTCACGTGTTTGAACAATCTGATAAAGTAATATATTTCATATGCCTCATCTGCACAGTAGATCAAGGTAGCAAACCTTCTAAAAAAAAAAATCAATGTTTTAATCTATAGTGACATATTTTGCTATCGCACAGTTTGGCAGGCAAAGCCAGCACTTCTATTCCCACATTCATACTGTCAGGGATGGTAGGAATAAGATCTAGACTTTTGGATGCAACCATTAGGTACTGGAACTTACTGCTGAGGGTATGATAAAAAAAAAAGGAGTAATTTCTAATTTAGAAGCAGTGACTGTGCTGCTGCACAGCAGCTGCAGTCTCATGGCACTAACTTGCTGCAATGGAAACACCACTAGGAATTCCCAAGCTAGGCTTAGGAATCATTCAGTGTAATCCTGTAGCCGGAGTTACTCAGGAGGTCAGGATGGGTTAAAGGCTTTCTTTGTAGTGTTGTTGCACTACAGATAATAACACAGAGCACTTTGCACCTGTAGGCATCAAGATATCTGAAGAAAGATGTTGGGCAAGTGTGGCTGATAGAATAATAGTTATCACACATAGGCTTAGGATCTAGTCTGCAAGAACTCTTTTCATGGCGCTCCAAGCACAGGCAATGGGAACTCCACACCACAAAGAACCCGTAGGCTGCAATACAGCCTCTATTGAAACTGATTTATTTTCTGTTCCCTTCCTCAAATTAAAGTTCCTAGTCTCCATTCAAATGAAAATATCACAAATGATTCCCTACAAGTCCCAAAGGTGCAGGAAGAATATCAATGCACAGCATAAATTGCTTTTAACACACAGTCAAAGTAAAAAAAAAAAATCATTTTTACTCAGCTCATCATTTTTGCAGAGACAGCTTTTTTTCCTCCCTTGACTAAATAGCTAGACATCTGTTGAAGGAAAAACATACAGATATGGCAATCAGAAGACAAAGTTAAAGTACAAAACCGTGTTTTCTAAATTGACTCTTTCTGACAGGAACTTGGAGTGCAGTGCCAGTAAATGGTAGTTAGACATATGCTAGTGAAATGAAAAAGGCCCTAAAAGCATAATTTCGGAGGAAATGCTTTTAGAAAGAGAACTTTCATGAACTGTGGCAGAAAGGCTACTCATTAAAGCCACACACAGATCTGTCACATTTTTGCAAGTTATACTGTATTTAGCTTCCATGGAAATAAAGCAGTAAGTGGGATGTTAGCCAATTTTCTAGAAGAAGGAAGAAACTTCTTTACAGGTAAAAGTGCTGTTAAGTGACTGATCAAAATAGGAATGCTATACATCTTAGATTTTCTGTGTTTACTCATGCTTTAAACAGATTGCAAAAAAATGGTCCATATCTCACCTGCCAGTGAGATATTTAGCAAAATAATCTCATATGGTTTACAAAAATTTCACCTACTGAACATTAAAATAGTATCTAAGCCATTTTAAATTAACACAGACAAACGTCATCCTAATACATCGACTGAAAAGACTCATAACTGCTCAGGTTGTGACCTAAAAAATATCAAAAGCTATATAAGAGAAAATGGAGAGAATAAGAGAAGAACTTGTAATGCACCTATCTTCTTAAATAATGGGTCAAGGAAAAAGGCTAACCAGAGGGGACATTGAATATTCAGGCAGGTAAGATGATAAATATAATGACTAAAGAGGTGGAATGCCATAATAGAGAACTTCTCACTGAAGGAAAAAAAAATCACAAAATAAGTACTAGCAACAAGATTCGCATAATGGAAAAACAAACTACAGAAAACTATAACTCAGCTGAAGCTAGAGAAATCCCAGCTAATCAAAAGCCCTCATTGCACATGTATTCATTTTGCAGAATCATCATTTTGCCTTTTATTGCCTATGATAACTACTCTACCTGATTATCTTTGCATTGCTTGATGAAATTCAGAAACTGGCCAGTTAAATTTCAGAAGTTAGTGCATCAGGCAAAGGAAATGAGCTTAAACTCCACCAGAGTGAAAGGGAATAAAGAGTCCTCTTCAATCACTGAGTTATACTGGAAAAGACTGGTAGCTCTGTGGCTTAGATCAGGCGAATAAAGAATGTACCAACATTAAAAAGCATTGAAAACATCTGTGAGTTGTGCATTGTCCCCTTTGGACATGGGAAACCAAACAGATAACTGATATTATGCATATGCATTAAACTGGAATTATTTTGTAGATTTTACTAATCACTTCAGAAAAAATATGTTTCTACATTCAAAAAATGGAGACCAACCATCAGATCTGTACTGAAAGAGCTACACTTATCTTGCTTCAATAAAAAAATTACCTCCTTTTACAAAGTTTATTTTACCTGTGTTCATGTACCTCCAAAACCACAACAAAGCTATCAGAATAACAGGTGAACATTGTTACAGAGTATTACTACAGGGGAAAAAAAAGAAAAAAGAAAACTACCTTGGCAATAAAGGAATAAGCAATTGCAAAACTGCAACCCCTATCTGACACCAATCATGAGTACATCATTCTACAGTTGAAAAATTGACCACAAAAAGCTGTAATTCGTTTCTAGAACACTTTGAACTTCACTCCAGGTGTGCAAATCACCCAAGAATTGGGCTAATGGAATAGCACTCAGATAGAAGGGGGTTGTCTCAGCCTCATGCAGGATTCAAATCCCCTCAGCAGCGTACAACAGCTGTAGCCTCACAGAAGCCAGAAAAGTGGCTGCTATAAAATAGGTTGTATGGCAAACAGGTATACAGGTATTGGACCAGAGAGATTATCACGTTACAAAGGAGCAATGAAATAAAGATCTTACCCATGTCCTGGGATCACGGAAGGACTCCAAGAGGAAGGATCTCCAACTGGAGAGGCCCGGCTCCACCCTTTCCGGTCACTCAGGTGAAATTGCATTCACCTGTACCCCTGCAGCTGACTCAGTGCTCGCCTCAGGTGGTCAATCAGAGGTTCAGGCCGTGATTCAACAGTTCCCATACAAAGTGCAAAATGAAATTTGTGCTCCTTGTCTCTATCACTGCAATAACTCTCTGTCTCTAAGGTCTTCAGTAAGCTATGTGATCTCCATGAGACATGACAGCAGCCCAAAAAATACTAACAGGAGAGTCAATTGATCCCCTGTGATTAAAAGACCAGCTAAAAAGAGATGCTAGTGAAGACTGAAGAATACGGGTAGCAGGTGGTGAAGGCTGGATGCTACCAAGGAGACAATTCAAAGCTAGACAAAATTGTGGTGAGAAGGGCAGGAGAAAGAACTTGAACAGCAGACTAAGGAGCTGTGTACAATAGCTCAATACAGAGTCCTTGGACTGAAACCCAGGAGAAAATGAAGCGGAGCTACCCTGATGTTAAGAAGTCATGAACTTGGCTCGCTCTGAAGAGAGACAAGACAAAGGCTCAGTATCTGGAGGTAAAAAAAAAAAAAAAATTGTGCTTTTACATTTTTCAGTCAGACCTCAGCTCAAATTTAGGCATAGAAGGAGCCTGTCCTAACAGAGAAGCCCGAGCTTTGCTCACAGCTTTGAAGAGAAAGTGCTCATTACTAGAAAATGTAATTTTTGAAATCAAGACATCTGTTAGATCTCTTCACACATCAGATCTGATTTTGATCTGTCTTATACTCTGTCAACTCCATGGAGAAGCAAGGGTAATCAAGTCATGTAAAATCTTAGCATCCACTAAATGTATGATATAAAAAAAAACTATCAAGCTGGCAAAGTTATTTAGGAGCATGGCAGAATAGAATCAAACTTGCTTTTCTGTAGCTCTATGTGCTCTGAAGGAGTGACAAGAATGAAAACTTGCTTTTGTCAGTGGGAAGACCAACCTTGGCAAAATGAAAGAGGTGTGCGTTGAGTAAGAGGGTGCTACTTCTTACAAGTTCACATTTCTGTAAATACGTGCAACTTAAATGACCTGGTTGAGCTATACTCACAGAGAGAATGTTGCAGCATATCCACTTCATTCCAGCTCCCCTCAGCATATCACTGGAATCAGTGGAAAGTGACTCAGGAACAGTCATTACTGCATCTGTCAGCTCAAAATCTAATAAATGCCAAGAACTGGGGGGAAAAAAATTACCCTGAAAGCAGCCACAGAAACTAAATCCTCCCTTCCCTAGAAGAATCATATTTAGTAAGTGGATACGGTTGATCTAATGTCTTTTAATCTGGTCTGTGAAGCAAAAGATGTAGTGGTTCATCATGCATATACGTTTATTGTACAGGAGAAGGGGGGTTGGCAGTATTTCTTCTCCATGTATTCCCCATGCAAAAGCCCTTGTTTTAACTGCCTCCAGAGGTTTCTAGGCATAGATTTAACTGTGCAGTAACACCATATATTGAATTTGAATGACTGTAAAGTGCTTGAGGGAATTGCTATAAAGAGCATCATAGTCATACCAAGAATTATTTATCTTCGGCTTTCTTATTTCTTCTTCAGGCGCGATATTGGATCACAGAATAGATCTGTGTAGCCTTTGCATTTGTTGTCTCCTTTCACCTAAACTGTCTGCCATTAAGCCTAGTCCCATCACTTAAATTTGTAACATTACTCCTGAACAACAAGTTATGCTGAGCATATGCCAAGTCGTGCAGCAAGGGAAGGATGTGAGAAGCAAGTGGGCTTTAGATTGAGGACAAGGACAGAGATTATCTGAATGGAGGAATGTCTATAAAAGAATGTGCTTGCAAATAGGTTAGCCAATCTGAAAAACAATACACTCCACATTCCCATTCTTATCATATTCACAACCTGATTAAAAGTGATCAACAAAGTGTTTCTTGGTACTACTTCATGCCCTGCAGTCAGGTCTAGTTCATCTTGACTTTATACACTGAGAAACAATAGTACAATAGCAGCTTAATGTAATCTTCATTGAGTCCCTTGCACAGGACACTGATCATTGACAACTGTCTGCCTGCCTTCCACCTGCATAAAACATGTTCAGTTTACTGTGGTGGAGAGATAGGCTAGAGTAGCTGAAGCAGACTGGTAGAGCTGTGATTACAGATGTCTTACCCAGGAAAGGAGAAGTCGTCTCAGGTCCATTCCCTGTCTGTCTTCAGTGAGTATTGTTAGGGAGAAAAAATGAGCACATGTGCCGGAACACTAGGTTTGCCTCATTAGCATCAACATCCAATGATATTTGTCTACAGGAACGCTAAATGCAAGCCTATTCTAGCAGATAGATGCCTGTAAGGTCTGCCCTTCAGAAGATATGGCCCTTACTCCTCTGATGTTCTGCACCAACTCCACACAGTTGTCATGCATCTTCCTTACATACAGTTAGAAAAACAAAAATGTTCAGTGCTTTAGAAAAAAATGGTCTGGTTGAAAAAGTTGAGGTTGTTTAGTATACAGAAAAAGACTGTGGGGAAATTTGAAAACAGTTGTATGTGTAAAAGATAAGAAAATAAACTCTTAAGTTATAGCCAAGGAGTACTTTGAAGTCAGACATCAGGAAACACATCTTACCTGTAAGGACAGAGAAGTACTGGAATGGACTGTCTAGTGGGTTGTGAAATTCCCTTTACTGGAAGCTGTGACAAATTATGAGTTAATATCTGTCAGACACAGCCCAGGTAGAGCTATCTGATATGGAGCAGAGGTAAGAGGGAATTGACTTCTAGATACCACCATCCATCCCACCAGACAATAATATTGTGCACGTCAATGTGAAGCGTCAGCGCCTCTGTACTTTGGTGTAGCACTGCCTAGTGAATTCTCCATGTGAAGATGCAAGACTTTTTCCCTTAAAAGCCTGTATTTGTAAAAGTAAAATTAGAAAGGTTATGTCTGGATTATGTGCTGTAAATGAATGCACTTCTTTGTGCAGTCTTCTGAGTGTGAAAGGAACACTGTGTAAAATCAGTCTTGCTCATGTTGATTTTGGTTTGGTGTCTCTGAATTGAGAGGACACATCCAGAGCACTTATCTTTTACAACCGGCTCTTCTTGTCCAAGTACAGCAGGTAAAGTATGAAGATAAACACATTCCCAATCAACAACATATATTGTTGCTAGGCATTCCCTGTCATAAATCTGCAGCCAGCTATGACATCTATTTAACTAGATACAACAAAAATCAGTGAGATGCTACAAAACAGGTGAGTGAGGATAGATATCAGAGCAAGCTGCCTGCCTACACATACCACAGATGGTTGCAGTAACATTTGTGTCTCTGCTAACACGTTAACCGTGCAGATATTTTTCTTCAGTCTCTGTAGGAATGCCTTATTACCATGGGACTTAATAGGTTGCAGACACTTTGGTCACACCCCATAAAATCATAAGTAAGGAGATGTTATACACATCTGAAATTGGTCTATCAGCATTACATAGTACATATATCCCTATCTGACTGAATGGCTAACTAGACAACCCCATCAGCAAGAGACAGCAACACACTTGGATTTCAGTGTAATACACCCTTGCCTTAATTGTTCCATGAATCTAGACATTATTTTGAACAAAATGTTATGACTATGCTTTCCAAGCACAGGATGTGAGGAATTATATGCTTCATCTGCATGCCCTTCCTCACTGTGACACATTCTCTGAACAAAAGGAAAAGCTAGGACCCCTGCCATGGACCACTTTTGTTCTTCATGTATCGTATGTACCCATGTCAGTGAACGGAAGGTATTTAACTTTGTCTGCATGATTTGAAACTCCTAGAAAACATCATTACGTTCACAGAACTAATATTTAGGATTTAATTCAGGCAATTTCCATCTGATCAAATGACCATCTGGAATCCAGTGCCTTTCATCTGAACCTTCATAATAAATTGGAGCCAATTAACCCAGTATACTTTTCACAAGGAAAAATAAAGCCATTGGAGACTGTTTCCACAAGGCAATACTGATAGCTCTGCTGGCAGTCAGGAATCTTCAACTTCCAGCCTAATTCTGTCCCCAGGATTTTTTAACTCGACCTGCTGGCCACAATTCTTTTGATGCAGCCTAGGATACAGTTGGCTATTTGGGCTGTGAGGGCACATTGCTGGCTCATGTCCAACTTGTCATTCACCAGTACCCCTGGGTTTTTTCTGTGGGGCTGTGCTCAATCCTTTCATCCCACAGCTTGGATTGGTAGTGCCTCAACAGAGGTGCCAGACCTTGCACTTGGATTTGCTGAAGTTCATGAGGTTCTTCTGAGCCCACTGCTTAAGTCTGTCTAGGTCTCTCTGAATGGCATCCCTGGTGTGTCAACCACACTCCACAGCTTGGTGTCATCAGCAAACATGTTGAGAGTGTACCCAACCCCACTGTCAACCACACTGATGAAGATATTAAAGAGTATCAGCCCCAGCACTGACCCCTGGGGGTCATCTCTCACTCATCACTGATCTCCATCACTGAGCCATTGACCACCACTCTCTGGACTCAATCCTGCCACCAGTTCTTTGTCCAAACAGTCTACCCATTAAATCTATATCTTTCCAATTTGGAGAGAAGGATGTTGTGTGGTACCACATCAAAGACCTTGCTGAAGTCCAGAAAGCTGACATCAGTGGCACTTCCCTTGTCCAGTGATGCAGCGACACCATCATAAAAGGCTGTTAGGTTGGTCAAGCAGGATTTGCCCTTGGTGAAGCC
Organism: Bambusicola thoracicus; assembly: GCA_002909625.1. Classification (NCBI taxonomy): domain Eukaryota; kingdom Metazoa; phylum Chordata; class Aves; order Galliformes; family Phasianidae; genus Bambusicola; species Bambusicola thoracicus. The sequence continues at coordinate 9,174 of PPHD01023363.1, forward strand.
ATGCTGGTTCTCCCATATCACCTCCCTGCCTTCCATGAGCCTTAGCATTACTTCCAGGATGATCTGTTCCATGATCTTCCCTGATAATCAAGATGACCATGACCAAGGCAAAAAATTTAACCTCAGCCTTTTCCTTGTCTGTAGTTACCAGCTTGTCTGTGTCACTCACTACAGGGGGTATATCCTACTGGACTTTTATTTTCTGATTGAGGTACCTGTAGAAGCCTTTCTTGTTCTTCTTGGCACCTCTTGCCAAGTGTAGTTCAAGTTGGACCTTGGCTTTCCTAACCCCATCCCTACACAGCCTAGCAGCTTTCTCATACTCTTCCCACAGTAGCTCTTCCTGTTTTCACTGCCTGTGCATTTTCTTTTCTTCTTCAGTTTGACCAGCAGGTCCTGCTTAAGCTATGCCAGTCCCTTGCCTTCCTTTCCTGACTTGCAGGATGGAGAGCTCTTGTACCCAGAGGAAAACTTCCTTAAAGATTGGCCAGCTGATTATCTTGCCACCATAGCCCACCTCTTCAGCCAGCACACACAAAACTATAACCTCAGACTGGTATTTATTGGCCATCAGAAAATTCACAGCACTGATTTCATTGTCAAAATCATCTCTTCTAATGCTGAAAAAGCCTAAACTCTGTTAAACAATAAGGTAAAAAAATAAAATTAAAAAAGCATCCTGAATTCTTAATACCAACAGCAGTAAGCTAAATGTTACTTCATATGCACATTCAGTGTCACAGGATTTTTCTGGTGCATTCTGTAAATTGAAAATCACCACAGTGTCTGGAACACCATCTGGAAGTCAATACCTGCCTCCTGGGAGCTGTTCAGATGAACTAAAGTTGTTCCAGAATAGAACCATCGCCCTTCACCTCCACACTGTATCAGGTTATAAAGACTCTAAATCAACCATGCCCAGCTATGTAAGTCAATTCCTGAGCTGTAATGCAGTAGATTTCTCATTAAATGTAAAGCTAGGCTTACATTCCCCCATAAGCAAGAAGACACCAAGGTTCCTTTGAAAGTCACTACATAATTCTCCTGCAAGATTTGCAAATGTGCTACTTCTTTTTATAGCTTCTGGAGTAGTGTAACCTTCCTTGATTTTCTTCAAGCTTGTAGACCTGAAGTTGCTCTTCCATCCATATTTAGTAACAACTAGAGGAACAGGGGCACTACACATCTTTGCTGCAGGTGAAATGCTTCCTGAACATCATCTGATAACCCGCTGCACACCAGCACAATTTACGTTAGTCACATCAAGAAACCAAACAACCACACGAAAAACTGAAATATGTAATGTTTCATCAGTTCCTACTCAGGCTTCTTGCCAGGTAGTAAATGTTAGGCATGAAAAGGAACCAAACCTAAGCCTCACCCCAGTACTGATTTTAAGTCTATTTCAGAAGTATTTAAACCCCCAAAAAGCTAACTACTGAATACAGCAAATTAATATAGCACAGTATAATCACTGAATAATTGACATATACAGTTACATACACTTTAAGAAGTTTATAGACTGAACAAGACAATTCAATACTAAAATTTATATATAATTAGGAAGACTAGCAGGTGGCCAGGATATAAAGGATAAATTTTACTCAAGGTTTAAACACTGGCTTCCAATGAAGGTTTAATTGCCCTCTGGGCAGAAATGTTTGTATATAAACAAGTTCAGAAAATAAAAAAAAAAAAAAAAAAAAACTTGCATTGAGCAAGAATTTTATCTTTTGTGGCTGGAACTTGATGGTCCTTCAGGTCTCTTCCAACCCAAGCCATTCTATGATTCTATAATTCTCATCAGTTATACAAAGCCACAATTAACCAAACAAAACAAATGTAACTGCTTTGCCTTTGGGCAGGCTAGAACTACCTCTGATTTGTATTACCATACCCTCAGCATGGCAGATTATATGCCCTGTAATTACTGGTAGCCACAGGAAGTTCACTGTTCCTATAGCTGCCCATCTGTAACTACTTCCTTTAATTGTTCCTCCACTTGTGTCATTTCTAGCTTTTGAAGCAGCAAATTTACATCCCCTTAAAACAGCTCAACATGAACCAAAAAAGTCTGCAAAATTCCCATGGCACTGGCACAGCCTCTTTGATCCTCCTAGCCCATGCTGCCCTCTTTGTCTTTAGGTTCAAAATGGTCTTTTTTGCTCTGTCTTTGTCCCACAGCATAATGTGGCTTTATCCATAACTGCGTGTCTTCTAGTTACTGTAATAAATTGCACTTGAGTTAGAAAACTCAGCTGTGCAGCTAACGAGTGGAAATATGCACTAGAACACTCTGCCCCAACAGCCTCCCTGCCTCTGCCAGGGGGATTCCACAGGGCCCACTCAGCCATGCCCACATCACCCAGCTCTGCCATGGCCTCTTCACTCTCAGCAGGCCTGCTTCTACCAGTCAGCAACCATACAGCCCTAGGTACTAATGGAAATTAATAAACCAGCTGTGCTACTCCAAGTGTTTTCCAAATAAAAAGTCACTCAGATCTGAAACATTCTCATGGCTGAAGTATCCTTTTGGAAGTACCCCATGTCTCTTCTGTCTCACGTGGGCTCCACAGCAAACCCCCTGGTTGTCATGCTATTTTAAGTTCTGCTCACATTTATTACAATGCAGAAGTTGAGTCACGTTTGCCCTACCATACCCCCGTCTCTCCCATCTCTCAAACAGCAATGGGATTTGTATGGAAAAATACCAATCATGGCCTGAATGGGTGGCTGTTCAGCCACCTGTTATCTTGGGAATGCAAGTAAAATGCCTCTAGCTTCTGCATGTTTGCAGAAACTGTTCCGCAGCTGCAACTAAGTATCCTTGCTTCCTGTGAATGACCTTGCTCAGCCTGATGTGGGATGTTTAATTGCATCCCCGTGTCACACATGGGGCCATCATATTAAGGGCTGGTCCCTGGTAACGTGAGCACCTCTCTGTTAAACTGATGAATAGTAACTTGCTTCCATGTACTTACTCCGGGACTTGCAAACCTTGAGCAGAAGCACCGGTGCTTTTGCGTAACAGGATTGATCTGTATTTTTTTGAATACCTGAGAGTCAGTCCATCAGAAAGGCACCGTGCTTGGATCAGGCTCTCTGTTACTTAGGACAGAAAGTGACTGACACTCTGTCGCTTCAGATTGAAACAAATGTTGAGCTAAGGTGCTCCTCCCCTTTTTTTTTTTTTGCCTTTGGGACATCTGACACTTTGTAGCTAGATCTCCTTCTCCCTTTCCCCTCCGTTTGTTACATTTGGAAAGGTCATTGTCTATTTCTGTATTTGCACTGACCGAGATAAAATCAGTTTGG